>CM049880.1:947558-980058 GCA_027474115.1 Schizopygopsis malacanthus | reverse complement strand
TCGTTCTCATAATGTTATGAATGATCAAAAGTATCGTTCTCATAATGTTACGAAGGATCAAAAGTAACGTTCTCATAATGTTACGAAGGATCAAAAGTAACGTTCTCATAATGTTATGAATGATCAAAAGTATCGTTCTCATAATGTTATGAATGATCAAAAGTATCGTTCTCATAATGTTATGAATGATCAAAAGTAACGTTCTCATAATGTTATGAATGATCAAAAGTATCGTTCTCATAATGTTATGAATGATCAAAAGTATCGTTCTCATAATGTTATGAATGATCAAAAGTAACATTCTCATAATGTTATGAATGATCAAAAGTATCGTTCTCATAATGTTATGAATGATCAAAAGTATCGTTCTCATAATGTTATGAATGATCAAAAGTATCGTTCTCATAATGTTATGAATGATTAAAAGTATCGTTCTCATGTTACGAATGATCAAAAGTATCGTTCTCATAATGTTATGAATGATCAAAAGTATCGTTCTCATAATGTTATGAATGATTAAAAGTATCGTTCTCATAATGTTACGAATGATCAAAAGTATCGTTCTCATAATGTTATGAATGATCAAAAGTATCGTTCTCATAATGTTATGAACGATCAAAAGTATCGTTCTCATAATGTTACGAACGATCAAAAGTATCGTTCTCATAATGTTACGAATGATCAAAAGTATCGTTCTCATAATGTTACGAACGATCAAAAGTATCGTTCTCATAATGTTACGAATGATCAAAAGTATCGTTCTCATAATGTTACGAATGATCAAAAGTATCGTTCTCATAATGTTACGAATGATCAAAAGTATCGTTCTCATAATGTTATAAATGATCAAAAGTATCGTTCTCATAATGTTACGAATGATCAAAAGTATCGTTCTCATAATGTTACGAACGATCAAAAGTATCGTTCTCATAATGTTACGAATGATCAAAAGTATCGTTCTCATAATGTTACGAACGATCAAAAGTATCGTTCTCATAATGTTACGAATGATCAAAAGTAACGTTCTCATAATGTTATGAACGATCAAAAGTATCGTTCTCATAATGTTATGAATGATCAAATGTATCGTTCTCATAATGTTATGAATGATCAAAAGTAGCGTTCTCATGTTATGAACAATCAAAAGTAACGTTCTCATAATGTTATGAATGATCAAATGTAACGTTCTCATAATGTTATGAATGATCAAAAGTATCGTTCTCATAATGTTATGAATGATCAAAAGTAACGTTCTCATAATGTTATGAACAATCAAAAGTATCGTTCTCATAATGTTATGAATGATCAAAAGTAACGTTCTCATAATGTTATGAATGATCAAAAGTATCGTTCTCATAATGTTACGAAGGATCAAAAGTATCGTTCTCATGTTATGAACAATCAAAAGTAACGTTCTCATAATGTTATGAATGATCAAAAGTATCGTTCTCATAATGTTATGAATGATCAAAAGTATCGTTCTCATGTTATGAACAATCAAAAGTATCGTTCTCATAATGTTATGAATGATCAAAAGTATCGTTCTCATAATGTTATGAATGATCAAATGTATCGTTCTCATAATGTTATGAACGATCAAAAGTATCGTTCTCATAATGTTATGAATGATCAAATGTATCGTTCTCATAATGTTATGAATGATCAAAAGTATCGTTCTCATAATGTTATGAATGATCAAATGTATCGTTCTCATGTTATGAATTATCAAAAGTATCGTTCTCATGTTATGAATGATCAAAAGTATCGTTCTCATAATGTTACGAAGGATCAAAAGTATCGTTCTCATGTTATGAATTATCAAAAGTATCGTTCTCATAATGTTACGAACGATCAAAAGTATCGTTCTCATAATGTTATGAACGATCAAAAGTATCGTTCTCATGTTATGAACGATCAAAAGTATCGTTCTCATAATGTTATGAAAGATCAAAAGTATCGTTCTCATAATGTTATGAACGATCAAAAGTATCGTTCTCATAATGTTATGAAAGATCAAAAGTATCGTTCTCATGTTATGAACGATCAAAAGTATCGTTCTCATAATGTTATGAAAGATCAAAAGTATCGTTCTCATAATGTTATGAACGATCAAAAGTATCGTTCTCATAATGTTATGAAAGATCAAAAGTATCGTTCTCATGTTATGAACGATCAAAAGTATCGTTCTCATAATGTTATGAAAGATCAAAAGTATCGTTCTCATGTTATGAACGATCAAAAGTATCGTTCTCATAATGTTATGAAAGATCAAAAGTATCGTTCTCATAATGTTATGAAAGATCAAAAGTATCGTTCTCATAATGTTATGAACGATCAAAAGTATCGTTCTCATAATGTTATGAATGATCAAAAGTAACGTTCTCATAATGTTATGAAAGATCAAAAGTATCGTTCTCATGTTATGAACGATCAAAAGTATCGTTCTCATAATGTTATGAAAGATCAAAAGTATCGTTCTCATAATGTTATGAACGATCAAAAGTATCGTTCTCATAATGTTATGAAAGATCAAAAGTATCGTTCTCATAATGTTATGAAAGATCAAAAGTATCGTTCTCATAATGTTATGAACGATCAAAAGTATCGTTCTCATAATGTTATGAAAGATCAAAAGTATCGTTCTCATGTTATGAACGATCAAAAGTATCGTTCTCATAATGTTATGAAAGATCAAAAGTATCGTTCTCATAATGTTATGAACGATCAAAAGTATCGTTCTCATAATGTTATGAAAGATCAAAAGTATCGTTCTCATAATGTTATGAACGATCAAAAGTATTGTTCTCATAATGTTATGAATGATCAAAAGTATCGTTCTCATAATGTTACGAAGGATCAAAAGTATCGTTCTCATAATGTTATGAATGATCAAAAGAGTGTTCCAGTACCGTTCGTACAGTCATCCCAAACATGATTCAGACAGCGTTTGGGATATTTACTTACTAGCATGTGCAGGACACAATAGTATATTTATGTAAGTGAGGAGAGCAAAATAAAGTCAAGCGTGATATATTACTCCCAAAAACTCCAAAATGATTCATTCACTTTGACCTGAGCATGTTTTGCTGGAGTGTTTTTTCTTTAATTGCTAATGCAAGCTTTTTACTCCACAGACTGAACTAAATCAAGCATTGCTTGGTGACTGGTTTTATCAATATGTGTCTCTGGAGCTCAAAACCAGTCATAAGCAGCACAGCTATATTTGTAGCAATATACAACAATACATTGTATGGGTCAAAATTATACATTTTTATTTTATGACAAAATCATTAGATATTAAGATCATGCTCCATGAAGATATTTTGTACATTTCCTATCATAAAAATATTATTGATTATTAATATGCATCACTAAGAACTTAATTTGAACAATTTTAAAGATGATTTTCTCAATACTTAGATGTTTTTGCACCCTCAGATTCCAGATTTACAAATATTGTCCGATCATAACAAACCATACATCAATGGAAATATTATTTATTCAGCTTTCAGATAATCTATAAATCTCAAATACAGAAAATTGACTCTTATGACTGGTTTTGTGCTCCAGGGTCATAATTGTGTGCTTAAATGTAACATTTGACAGCTATTCAACCGAATTAATTACTTTTCTATCAAAGTTATCTGACATCATCAAGATTAATTCGTTAAGTTCTTCTCATGATTTATTACCATTTTCTAAACTACAGCGAATAAACTGTGATGGTGTGAGCAATGCTGAAGGTGTCTGAATACATTTTGCTTTGATGCATAACCAAGAATAAATGTCTTTACAACATTAAAAACAAAACACCTGGACATTCAGAAAAATACAGTTTGTGAACACTGTGCCTATTACAGTGTAATTATACATTTAACAGTGATATTAATTAACTACATGCACTTACTATATGGTCAGGGTTAGGATTGCATGTAATTATGCATACTTTATTGTTATTATAATAGTAAGTGCATGTAACGTGTAACAAGGACAGTTTAAAATAAAGTGTAACCGTGCATATTTTCTCTCTCCAGTGCCGATGATGTCCTCCTCCGCTCGGATCACATTCACAATGCTCTTCGTCTGGGTTCTTCTCCTCTCGAGTCCTGCTGAATCCAAGCGGAACCGAGGCGCGATCCCTCACCCGGACAAGAACAACCCAAACGAGTCGGCCCAGCAGCAGCAACAGCAGCAGCAGGCGGCCCCGGGCTCCAGAGGCAGGAGCCGAGGCTCCCAGGAGGTTCTGGAGTCCAGTCAGGAGGCGCTGCATGTTACAGAGCGCCGCTATCTGAAGCGTGACTGGTGCAAGACACAGCCGCTCAAACAGACCATCCACGAGGAAGGCTGCATCAGCAGAACCATCATCAACCGCTTCTGCTACGGCCAGTGCAACTCCTTCTACATCCCCAGACACGTGCGCCGAGAGGAGGGAGCCTTCCAGTCCTGCTCCTTCTGCAAGCCCAAGCGCTTCACCACCATGACCTTCACCCTCAACTGCCCCGACCAGCAGCCGCCGACCCGGAAGAAACGCGTGCAGCGGGTCAAACAGTGCCGCTGCATCTCCATCGAGCTGGACTAGAACCCAGAACCTTGTACCTAGAACCCTGAACCTAGAACCCTGTACCTAGAACCCAGAACCGTGAACCCTGAACATATAACCCTGTACCTAGAACCCTGAACTCTGTACCTAGAACCAAGAACCTAGAACCCAGAACCATGAACCCAGAACCATGAAACCTGAACCCAGAACCATGAACCCTGAACCCAGTACCTAGAACCCAGAACCATGAAACCTGAACCCAGAATCTAGAACCCTGTACCTAGAACCGTGAACCCTGAACATATAACCCTGTACCTAGAACCCTGAACCCTGTACCTAGAACCCTGAACACTGTACCTAGAACCAAGAACCCCGAACCCAGTACCTAGAACCTAGAACCATGAAACCTGAACCCAGAACCATTAAACCTGAACCCAGAATCTAGAACCCTGTACCTAGAACCCTGAACCATGAACCGAGAACCCCGGACCTAGAACCCAGAACCTAGAACCCTGAACCCAGAACGATGTTTCAGTGTGAACACGCTTGATCTGCTGTCAGCATCACACACTACAGTCTCAGATTCAGAGCATAAACACAAGCACATTTAGATGTGTCTGCAAACACATCAAGGAACGTTTTAGGAATGTGAATGCAGTTAAATGTGTCCAGATTTTGACTAGTAGTGCACGACATGAAGTGTCATTTTTAATCTAAAAAGAGTTGTATGATGATTGAACATGCAGTTTTATGAGCTCGTTAACTGAGAGATGCATGTGGTATTTGTACTTCTATAAACAAAGTTTAACTGCAGGATTATTGAACACCAGTAAAAACAGAAAGCACCTAAACTTTGACTAGCAGTGCGTGTGCGTTGTTCACAAAAAGTGTCATAATTCATCTAAAACTCTTTAAGTATTTGTATGATTATAAAACATGCAGTTTTTTGAGACCATTAATTCAGAGATGCATGCAGTATTTAGCCTATACATGTATAAACTGCAGGAAAAAATGACCTAAAATGGTGAAAAATGGCCAAAAAATGTATAAATGTACATTTATTTTATTGGTCACAGAAATGATTTTGTATTCATTTTGTACCACAATTGTTTTAAATATTTAAAAATTATAATACACATTTTGATTAGTAGTGCATGTGGGTAGTTGACATAAAAAGTGTCATAATTAGTGTTTTAAATATTCTTTATGATTCAACATGCAGTTTTTTGATCTCATTTATTGAGATGCATGAATTATATGTACTTTTATAAACAAAGTTTAACTACAGAACCAATTAAAAATATCAAATGATCATTAATTTGGACTGGTCACATAAATTATTTTGTATTAATTTTGTACCAAAATGATTTTAATATTTACAACTCATATTACTTCAACAGAAATTCTAATATGGGTCATTGACAATTTTCATGTAAAACTATTGTTTCAAAAAAGATTTAAATATTTGTTATGAATATTAAACTAGCCTATTTTTGAGCTCATTAATTAAGGGATGCATGAAGTATTTGTACTGTACTAAACTAAGTACTAAACCAGTGAAAATCTATTTTTTTTTTATAAAAACAAAAATCACATAAATGGTTAAAAATAGTCAAAAAGCACCTAAAAATGTCACATGATCAAGGCACTCGTTTACATTCATTTCACTGCTACAAATACCTTCAATTGATTTTTTAAGGTAAAAAAAAATCCCAAATTGTTGGTTTCAGAATTTCGTATCTTGCTGTCGAGAAAACACATAGTTTCTCAAGCATAGGTCAGATCTCTAGGTCAGATAGGTCAAAGCAGAGGTCAGATCTCTAGGTCAGAGCATAGGTCAAAGCATAGGTCAGATCTCTAGGTCAGATAGGTCAAAGCAGAGGTCAGATCTCTAGGTCAGAGCATAGGTCAAAGCATAGGTCAGATCTCTAGGTCAGAGCATAGGTCAGATCTCTAGGTCAAAGCATAGGTCAGATCTCTAGGTCAGAGCATAGGTCAGATCTCTAGGTCAGAGCATAGGTCAGATCTCTAGGTCAGAGCATAGGTCAGATCTCTAGGTCAAAGCAGAGGTCAGATCTCTAGGTCAAAGCATAGGTCAGATCTCTAGGTCAGAGCATAGGTCAGATCTCTAGGTCAGAGCATAGGTCAGATCTCTAGGTCAGAGCATAGGTCAGATCTCTAGGTCAGAGCATAGGTCAGATCTCTAGGTCAAAGCATAGGTCAGATCTCTAGGTCAGAGCATAGGTCAGATCTCTAGGTCAGAGCATAGGTCAGATCTCTAGGTCAGAGCATAGGTCAAAGCATAGGTCAGATCTCTAGGTCAGAGCATAGGTCAAAGCATAGGTCAGATCTCTAGGTCAGAGCATAGGTCAAAGCATAGGTCAGATCTCTAGGTCAGATCTCTAGGTCAAAGCATAGGTCAGATCTCTAGGTCAGAGCATAGGTCAGATCTCTAGGTCAGAGCATAGGTCAGATAGGTCAAAGCATAGGTCAGATCTCTAGGTCAGAGCATAGGTCAGATCTCTAGGTCAGAGCATAGGTCAGATCTCTAGGTCAGAGCATAGGTCAGATAGGTCAAAGCATAGGTCAGAGCATAGGTCAGATCTCTAGGTCAAAGCATAGGTCAGATCTCTAGGTCAGAGCATAGGTCAGATCTCTAGGTCAGATCTCTAGGTCAGATCTCTAGGTCAAAGCATAGGTCAGATCTCTAGGTCAGATCTCTAGGTCAAAGCATAGGTCAGATCTCTAGGTCAGATCTCTAGGTCAGAGCAGAGGTGTCCACTATGTGGAGCGCCTTTATTTTATGTGACGCTGTTCTCCATGTTTCTGCTGGACTGCTGTGAGTTTATAATATCGGTCATAAAGATGATATACAGAGTAGTTGTGAAGATCACACGTGTTGTGTATGATGTTGTAGATATAGTGCTTGTAATGAAGATGTTCTGTGGGAAGATCCTATGAATAAACCGTGAAACAAACCCAGATCTCTCTCTCTCTCTCTTCATAAATGACCACACAAATCCATTACACGCTACGTGTTTCACACACTGAACTAACGAGGCAATTCAGAGCGAAAGCTCGTCACTCATTAAACTATATAAACTCCTGTTACACATCATTACAACATTCATTCTTTTGACTTGAATGTTGGATCATTCACAAGACGATAAGTTCATGAGTAAAAATACAACACTGAGCATTTAAATAAGACATTTAAAGCTTTGTGCTTTCGCAGACGCCGATGTTCAAACATTTATTGCACCTAATAAATGTACAAGTTATGACAGTAAATAAAAACAAATGTCAATAAAACCTGACACTGTGGTAATGTTCCAGGAGGTCTGTGACAGTGAACACACCGCGGGCCTGAATTCATCACACATCACCTTTCTGACAGACTCGTCATATTCCTTCGTTCTGTCCATAGACCGCGCTTTGAATCACTCGTTCATACATCGACATACTATCCTCCAGAGCATGTGAGCGGAGCGGAGCGGTGTGACGCTCAGCTCAATATTACGCTCTGTGTGTGCTCCGCTCAGTCGCTCACGGCCAAAGCAAACGCTCCGCTAATGATCCGCTCACGCTCACCGCTAAACCAAATCCCGCTCATTTTATCACACACGCACACACACACACACACACACACACACACACACACACACACACACACACACACACACACACACACACACACACACACACACAGAGAGAGAGACAGACTCACACTCACACACACACAGAGAGAGAGACAGAGACACACACACACACACACACACACACACACACACACACTCACACACACATACGTGTTTTGCTATACTCGTGAGGACCATGACTACAGAGCATGTTGTGAGGACCCCTGTTTCTGCTAATACTAGGAGAATGAAAAAAATAGTTTTACCACAAGGGGGGAGTAGACAAACAGAAAATCACTTCAAATGTTTACACACTTGATGTTGACCAAACCCGTGAAGTTGGTGGTGCTGTGAGGACCAGATGGTTGCTAGGCAGAAAAAAACTGTTAACATAAACGGTTTTTAAGGCTTTTGGGCAGCAGTTTTGAAGAGTTATCATAAGTGCTGATCCTATTAGACCAAATAACATTTTTAAATTTATATTTTATATATTTTATTTTCCTTTTCTTTTTAAGTGACGGTTATTAAACTCTTATACCTGGTCATATTACTGCTTGCATATTTATGCATTTTATATTTTTTCATCAACTTGTAATATTTTAAGCTGCTGTCAACACTACAGTGTGTTGTAAGTAAATATCTACCTCATCTTATTTCAAAATTTCTATTTTAATATACATGATATTTAATATGATTTTTTTATGATTTGATAAACTCATAGCTAGAATCACTGTGTCATGTACTAAACCATCCAATAGGACTTTTTACCTCAGCTAAGATGAAAGTTCTGACATCCATCACAATCCAAACTCCAAAATTAGAAATCAGCAGACTTAGTTGTTTATTAAACAAATTTGCATGCTATATTTCAAAACAAATCCACAGACGGATTATCAACACCTGCAGAACACTTAAAGGGTTAGTTCACCAAATAATGAAAATTCTGTCATTAATTACTCAGCCTCATGTCGTTCCCGTAAGACCTTTGTTCATCTTCAGAACACACATTAAGATATTTCCGATGGAATCCGAGAGCTTCTTGCCCTGCACAGACTGCAACGCACCTGAAATGATCCCAGGTCCAGAAACGTAGTATTGAACTAACCCTTTAACATCAGTATACAGCAGCAAACAAGAACAAGCAACTTAACTGAGCATCTTCTTTTTTCTTGACTGTTAATTTGTGTTCCGAAGATGAACGAAGGCCTTACTGGTTTGGAACAACATGAGGGTGAGCAATTAATGACAGATTTGAACTAACCCTTTACCATCAGTATACAGCAGCAAACAAGAACAAACAACTTAACTGAGCATCTTCTTTTTTCTTGATTGAACTGTATTGTGTACATGACTCTTAATGTCCATCCAGTGTCTCCTCTCAAGTGGAGATTCTGCCTCTATGCACTCTAGGCATTTCTCTTTGCCAGGAACTTTCTCTAAAGTTATGTAATTTCCCAAACAGCTTTTTTTTTCCCCATCACTCCAGGGCCTTCGTTCTGCTTTCTTCTGCATGGCAGAACCTAAATAAACCGTTAACAGAAAAACACAAAGTCAATTAATCATAGAATGATTGCAAGCATTGTGTAAGTATAGTTAGTGATTTTATTGATATTGACTACTATCTACTTACTCACTTTTACATACTATGTATGCATGTCTTTATTTTTGTGTGTATTGTATTATTTTATATGTGCAATGAACTACACCAAGCAGTTGAAACAATAGACAGTAGTTGCAGTGATAGTAACATTTGCAGTAACAGTTGCAGTAGTATTTGCTGTTGTAGTTTGTATAGTGGAATTTAAAGGAGTTAACCCTTTAACAAGAACCCTCAATCCTTTTGAATACAAAATTAGGCTCTCCTGAAAGCTCAGACTTTGTAGTTTCTGAGGGAAAGTGCCAATACAGAAATGTAACATGTACATGTATGTCCTGAGTAGTTTTGTCATACATGTACAGTATAAGGCAATATATTGTTATCATATACATCCGCAGGATATATGAAAATAAAAGTTTATAGTATAAATTTCCCATAGAATTACATACATGTATTAAAATTATTTATATGATGTCTTTTCATATGGAACTGTAAGTCTAAGGCATATATGTCTCGGTTATATACAAATGTATTCACAGAATATATAAGCAAACTTTCGGTACGCTTACATATGATTTGCTATAGGTTTATACCATATATGAAATACCCATAATAAACATAGTATATGTGCATATATTACAAATATTTATTTGATTCCTTTTTATATGGTACAGTATGTTAAAACCATATATGTTAACAAAATATACCTAATTTATATGCAAGTTTATTTACAGATCATATGTAAACATTCATTTTGATAATATATGATTTTAGAGAGGTTTTCTATAGGTTTATCCCATATATGAAATACCCATAGAGAAACTATTATAATGTAATGTATGCTAATGCCAAATAAAGTGTGTTAACTATGTCTCATTTATGCAGGTTAATTTAATCAGTATATATGAAAAAAATAAAGTATGCTTATATAGGATTTCATATCGGTTGTATATAGGTTTATACCATATCTAAATTACCTATAGTAAAAATCTGTATATAAATATAATGAATATATTTATATGATGTATTTTTAAGTTACCCTATGTTAAGTCAATTTATATGAACAATTTACTGTATGTCTACTTAATATATGCAAGTTTATTTACGCAACATATATGCAAAAATTTGGTATGTTTATATGGGATTTTTTTATAGGTTTAAACCACATAAATATCTATAGTAAAATTAGTATTAACACACATTTATTTTATAATGTAATGTATGTTAATGCTATATATGTAAACAATGTCTCATTTATATATGCAGGTTGATTTAATCAGTATATATGAATAAATACTGTATGCTTAGGATTCTATATAGGTTTATACCATACAAACAATACCTACAGTCAAAATTTGTATACATGCATGTGTGGTATATAATAGTATATATGTGACCCTGGAGCACAAAACCAGTCATAAGGGTCAATTTATCGAAATTGAGATTTATACATCATCTAAAAGATGAATAAATAGATTTCCATTGATGTATGTTTTGTTATGATAGGACTTAAACCTATTGTGCGTTGCTCTTCAGTCTTTGTACCGTTTTTGTTTGTTTTTCCTGTTTTTTGTTTTTCAAATACGATCAGTTTTACCAGGGATGATCTGCTGAACATTCGGCAGAACACACCACAAAATCTTTTACCGGGTTTTGATTTTTCGGACGTTTTGCTGGACATTGTAGTCGGTGGAGCCGTAGCTCTGGTCAAACGCTACAGGAAGCGCAGGCGGTGGGGCAAGTGAGCCGGCGCGCTCGTGAAGCTCAGACAGCGGATTTCAAACGGTGTTGCCTACCATCCATTTAGCGAATCTCCGCTCTCTATCCAACAAAACCGACGAACTCCTACTGCTCTCCCGAACAAACAAGGATTTTTCTAACTCTGCTGCTCTGTGTTTCACGGAAACCTGGCTGAACGGCGACATACCAGCGTGCTACATCTGCCTAATTATCAGCTGATCAGAGCAGATCGGGACGCAGAATCAACAGGGAAATCATGCGGCGGCGGGATGTGCTTTTACATTAATGAGAGGTGGTGTACAGATGTAAATGTGTTAAAGAAGATGTGCAGTTCAGATCTAGAAACGCTCTTCACTAACTGCAAGCCGTTCTATTCGCTGCGGGAGTTCTACATCAGTTCCACCACAAGCGCACGTGAGCTCAGCTTTACAGAAACTCGCTGATCTGATCAAAGACACAGAACAACAACACTTAGACTCTGCTTTAATCATTCTCGGGGACTTTAATAAAGCAAATCTCTCGAACTGCCAAAATACAGACAGCACATCACATGTCCCACCAGAGACAGTAATATATTGGATCACTGTTACACAACAATAAAGGACACATATCACTCGGATCCACGAGCAGCTTTAGGACTCTCTGATCACTGTTTGGTTCATCTTATTCCAACCTACAGGCAGAAACTTAAATATGCAAAGCCTGTATTAAGAACTGTTAAAAGATGGACTAATGGAACAGAGCGGGATCTACAAGCCTGTTTCTCTCTCACTGATACACCTTTTCCACCAAAGCATTTCCAGTGCTGGTTCAGAGCCAGAGCCTAGTTTCAAACCGGTTCTTTGTTTTTCGACACCATAAGTACCAGCTCCGAACCAGGAAAAGCGGTTCGTAAGTAGCACCAAAACATTGCTGGGCTAGAAGGAAGAACCGCTTGCGTCAGGGGCTGGGGGCGGGGGTGGTTTGGAGTGGAGTTTTAACAATAACATTTCTGGATATTTCTTCCACCAATGTTTACAACTTTTTTTTCAATGCTAGGAGGGTACATGCTGAGGCTAACATTGCGATGTTACTGTTCGATGTTAACAAAAAAAATGTGTTATCTACTTACCGTTATTCTCACTTGAAATCTCCGTCTATACAAGTTACGGCGAGCTGCTCGAACACGTTGGATTCGCCGGGTTTGGATGCCGATGTAGGTTCACAAAGCCAACATCAATAGCAACGCAACATCTGCCATTGTTCATGCCGGTATGTTTGTGTTTGGCGCTTTCGCGTTAGCGTTGCTGGTAAAAATGAGATGTATTCGGTGATGTAACACCTGGCTCTGGATTGGCTCTCTAGACTGTGGAAAAGCAACCGGTTCTTAAAGGGCTCGCCAGTAGAACCAACTAAGAACCGGCAATAGCACTGGCTGTGAACTAGCACCTGGTTCCTGCTGGTGCAAAGGGGGTATATTTGGTGTTTTCGAAGCTGCTGCAAACGATCTGGATGAGCTCACAGAGACTGTAACATCTTATATCAGTTTCTGTGAGGATATGTGCATTCCTACCAGGACTCATCTAATCTTCAACAATGACAAACCATGGTTCACTGCCAAACTCAGACAGCTCCGTCAGGCCAAAGAAGATGCTCACAGAAAGGGGATAAAGTCTTGTACAAACAGGCCAAATACACCCTGGAAAAGGAGATCAGAGTGGCAAAGAGGTATTATTCTGACAAGCTAAGGAACAAATTATCTTCCAGTGTCTCTGCTTCAGTGTGAAAAGTTATGAAAGATATCACCCATCCCCCAGCACTCTGGAGAATCAATACCTGGCAGACGATTTGAATGTCTTTTACTCACCCCACATCCGCCCTGAACACCTCTCCACACAACCATTCACACCTCCAGCAACCCCCCTCTCCCCCACAACTACAATTCAAATCAGCGAAGAAGATGTGTGCCAGGTCTTCAGGAAGAACAAAAGAAGGAAAGCACCAGGCCCAGACGGTGTGTCACCAGCCTGCCTAAAAACCTGTGCTGACCAGCTGGCCCCGATCTTCACACGGATCTGTAACAGATCACTGGAGCTGTGTGAAGTCCCCTCATGCTTCAAACGCTCCACCATCATCCCCGTCCCAAAGAAACCCAAAATTACTGGACTTAATGACTACAGACCTGTGGCCCTAACGTCTGTAGCCATGAAATAATTTGAAAGACTGGTTTTGGCTTATCTGAAGGACACCACTGGACCCCCTGCAGTTTGCCTGCAGAGCAAACAGGTCTGTGGATGATGCAGTCAACATGGGACTGCACTTCATCCTGCAGCATCTGGACAGACCAGGGACTTATGTGAGGATCCTGTTTGTAGACTTCAGCTCCGTTTTTAACACCATCATCCCGGACACCCTTCAGAATAAACTAACTCAGCTCTCTGTGCCCACCTCCAGTGGATCAACAGCTTCATGACAGACAGACAGCAGCTAGTAAAGCTTGGCAAATTCACATACAGCACTCGTACCATCAGCACTGGAGCTCCTCAGGGCTGCGTTCTCTCCCCACTGCTCTTCTCCCTGTACACCAACGACTGCACATCTAAAGACCCCTCTGTCAAGCTCCTGAAGTTTGCAGACGACACCACACCAATCGGCCTCATCCAGGACAGTGACGAGTCTGCTTACAGACAGGAGGTTAAGGAGCTGGCTGTCTGGTGCAGTCTCAACAACCTGGAGCTCAACACGCTCAAAACAGTGGAGATGATCATGGACTTGAGGAGAAATCCCCCTGCTCTCCCCCCACTCACCATCATGAACAGCACTGTGACTGCAGTGGAGTCATACAGATTGCTGGGCAGCACCATCTCTCAGGACCTGAAGTGGGATAATCACATAGACTCCATTGTCAGAAAGGCCCAGCAGAGGTTGTACTTTCTTCGCCAGCTGAGGAAGTTCAACCTGCCACAGGACTTACTGAAACAGTTCTACTCCGCCATCATTGAATCCATCCTCTGCACTTCTATAACTGTCTGGTTCAGCTCAAATCTGATCTCAGAAGACTATGGAGAGTAGTCCGGACTGCTGAGCGAATTATTGGCACAACCCTCCCCACTTTCCAAGAAATGTACTTATCCAGAGCGAGCAAAAGGGCTGGTAAAATCACTCTGGACCCTCACATCCAGCACACTCCCTCTTTGAACTGTTACCGTCTGGCCGACGCTACAGAGCTCTGAGCACCAGAACGACCAGACACAGGAACAGTTTCTTCCCCCAGGCAATACACCTCATGAACACTCAACAATAAATGTGGAACACTAGTGCTGGGCGGTATACCGGTTCATACCGAATACCGGTGTTTATTTTTCTTACGATATGAATTTTTTAAATACCGCAATACCGGTGTCATTTAAATAACGTTTGAAACGCGACACTGTTTGAGAGGGGTCTCTTTTCACTATTGCATTTTGGCGAGGATACAGCTGTATGTGTTACTAAGCGTGAACGTTCCGAAACTGAAGCACTCGTAGAATGTGATGAGAGAGAAGAAGTCATCCACAATATCCACATCGACCGCCACAAATATCCCCCGTCCGCTGCATCAGCTCCCGCGTCTCTCACACACAACAGTTCTCCGGCGATACGACGGATTCCCGTCAATTGCAGGGTTCCCGCATTCTTAAATTCACTTTTCATAACTTTAAGACCGTAAATACGCTTACATTTCTCAAATTGTTTATATGTTTATATGTTATATGTTTATAAATTTATATGTAAAACATTAATGTCCACATGAATCTATGAATTTAATTGCACTCATGCCACCCCTGAGCCTCATTAAACGTCTGAAAATGAACGTACAGCCACTTTTGTGTTCTTCTGTGCCAAATTATACAAATTATTTTTTTATTAATACTAATTTCATGATTGGTAACTTACTTGTCGTATTGTACTTATTATATTGTTTTAAATATACATTTTAAAAAGCTTATAAACATACATTTTTGAATTTGAAGTAGATGAAAATTATGCCATTGCACAGGTTAAAATAAAATACCCCTGTAAGTCACTTTAAGGAGTCAAACCTCACCTCGTATTCGGAAGGCTAATTTTTTTATCAGAATTTTTTTTATTGATCAGAAGGTACTCCTAAATGTTTTTAATTAGGAGGACAAGCGCTCCTAATTACAAGAAGAAAAGCACCGCTCTTAAACTGTGTGTGACTGTAGCTGTATGGCTGTGGAATGGGGTTTGGCCGAGGAAATATTTACAGTCAAAATATTATTTTTTGCTTTAACCCCTGTATTTAGTGTGGACTTTTTCTACAATATTCACTCGTCATGACACTAAAATATGGCATTCTGAGTCAATCTACTGCAGTTTTTCCTCAGTCAGTAGAAAATGTGGTTAACACCAGGTCATGCATGAAAAAAAAAATACTGTCATATACCGTGAAACCGGTATAATTTAGAAAAATACCGTGATATAAATTTTTGGTCATACCGCCCAGCTCTATGGAACACACAACTATAATACATTATCCATTCACCACACTCACTTATTTTATTTTTATTTTCTCATTTCTAATTTGCACATACTTGACCTGTACATACATAGTTGTCTATATTTTATATATATCTATATATATATATATATATTATATTGTGTTTTTGCTGTTTTGTACATTGCCTATTTGGATATTTGTATATTTTTCTTGTATTATTTGTGTCCTGTCCTGTTGCTGTCTTTCTGTTGCACTGTGGAGCTTCTGTCACTATAACAAATTCCTTGTATGTGTAAACATACTTGGCCAATAAAGCTCATTCTGATTCTGATTCTGACAATATTTGGCTGAGATACAACTATTTGAAAATCTGGAATCTGAGGGTCTGCAAAAAAAAATCAAAACGGAAAGGGCTTGAATAAAGCATGTTTGGCTCTAGACAAAAACATGCTCACTTCATACTGTAGAAACAAAATAGTGCTACCGTTGTCATTATGGACCCAAGCCAGGGTCCGGAACCAGACCGCGGTCCGCCAATTGAGGATCACTGTGCTAGGGTGTACAAGGTGGTTCTATATTAGCAACAAAAAAGCTTACCACTTCTCTTAGTCTTGGACGATCTCTTGACTTTCGTCTTTGTGTGTGTGCCAGGGACTGGTGGGTGAAGAGGAGAGACGTTCCATGATATATACACAAACTAAATCATAACTTTACTGTACACGGCATGCCAGAAAGTCTAAGCTGTATATGATCGCACTACATACCATCTGAGTCTTTATCTGAATCACTAGGCTCATCTGGATCAGGACTGTGCTTCGGGCTTCTGAATAATTCTGTATCAGAAGGAAATCAGACATTAGGAGTCACATCTTTATTGGAAAGATCTTTAATGTCAGAGGAAAAGGCAATCAGTTTTCACAGCAAACACAATTTACTTCCCGAACAACCTTGCATCAAAAAAGCTTACCATTTCTCTTAGTCTTGGACGATCTCTGGACTTTAGTCTTTGTGTGTGTGCCAGGGCCTTGTGGGTGAAGAGGAGAGACGTTCCATGATATATACACAAACTAAATCATAACTTTACTGTACACGGCATTAGGGCTGTGCGATTTGGGGAAAATATCTAATTGCAATTTTTTTGACAGATATTGCGATTGCGATTTGATTTGTGATTTTAAATTTGCAAAGTCACGCTTCAGCTCAATATTGTCAATAATGTGCAGTACAGTATGAGTATTGTTACCCTGCTGAAAAAAAAAAAAAGCCAATAGAAACCGTCACAGAAATTCTTATAATTTACATGAAAAACCATTACAAAATTCCTTTTTGTCTTGGGCATTATTCTAATAGGAATTACTGTTGTTCTATTGATTGCCATCTGCTAGATTACATCCCACCAATAGAATGCATCAAATACCAGAAGACACCATTACAGTTTACATTAAAACCAATACAATTCCCATTATAACCCTTAAATCCATTACATTTTCTATTGTGTTTTGGGAGGGGTTCTACTGTTTTTTTGTTTGTTTTGTTTTTCCTGCAGGGAAGATTATAATGGTATTACTACTTTTACAGAATTACTGAATTTCACAGGAACGATTTGTTTATTTTTTATAAATAAAGAACTGTATTTCTTCAGTCAATTATTAAAGTATTACATGTTACGCAGGCTGATTCATTAATTTTTAAGTATTTGGGATTTTAAGAACAAGTGGGAAATGTGCTGAATGTTTCATTTCATCCAAGTACAATTAGCAAGCAGTTAAACTTAATTTACATTGGTTCTAAACGCGGAGCCAGGCGCGAGTGGACACAGGTTGCGCGCGTGTGTCAGGCCTAGGGGTCGACCGATTATCGGCCTGGCCGATTATCGGCGCCGATATTAAGCATTTTACCGATTATCGATATCGGCCATTTTCAAAACAGATTGGCCGATAATTTTTTATTTTTTTTATTATTATGCAAACAAACATACTATTTACAGGTGAAATTATTTAATGTTTAAATGCACTATTTGGCTCGATGCAGCCTGTCTGAGCTCAACACTCTGTGAGAGTGAGGCGATCTCTCAATCTCTGAGAGCAATCTCCGCCCACCGCTCATCTGATATGTAGAGAGTCACGAGTCCGACCAATCAACGCGGAAAACTGAAGGCAGTCTCACACCGAGAGCACATGCTAACTGGAGCTGCCTCAGTGATCACGCATCAGTTGTCTCTCAAAGGTACAATACGATTGCAATAAATCACAATCCACTACACTGAAGTTGCAAAACACCTCAATATAACCTATGATGTCCCCGATGCGGAAAATGCAGTCATATAATAGAATTTACCGTATAACGCGGAATGTGTCGAAGTTTGGATGAATTAATCAAAAGTAGGTCAGTACACTTAAATCGACTCGTGCTATGGACTAGTATCTATAAATATTAAGCCGCAAAAACACTTTAAATATGAATCCTGCAGGTTCTGCATCTCTGTTAATGAATGACACAGACGTGCGGTTTCATTTACTGCACACATACATGAAGAGCGTGATGCTCGCGGTGACTTCAGCATCTGCCGTCTCACTAAATGAGGACATAAATACACGAACAACATCCCCAGAACTGCTCGCAGAGTCACTTCATGAGCATTTGACCGTTTCATTTGAGTAAAACGATCGTCATATCATATATACATAGGCTACAGAAACTTAAAATGTCCTCATGGCAACCTGTCAAAATATAAGTTCGGTTTAGCCGAATATATTACTGTATACGTAATACAACTACAACAATTATTACAACTTTTGTTGAGAATAATCACACAATACGCTATTTCTTCCATGTTTTAAATGTAATAGTAAACTCATTTGTTTGCCAAAAATAAAGTCTAACTCTCATTTGATTAAAAGATAAATTAAATTAATGTTTTATGCCTTCATTTGCACTGTACTGTAAATTAAAACCAACGGAAATGTTGTCGTTATTAACAGTTTTTAGAATTAAAGACATGTTTAAAAGCATTTAAAGAAAGTTTTTTGTCAGAGCTCTTGTTATTATTAATTTTGGCATTCATTTTCATTTTTACACCAGACACGTATATCGGTTCAAAATATCGGTTATCGGTCTACTTGATCTGTAATAATCGGTATCGGTATCGGCCCTGAAAAACACATATCGGTCGACCCCTAGTCAGGCCTCGTCCATATTGCCAGATGCGCTCGTGAGAGACTTACGGAGCAGAACCGGGCGCGAGACCGTGAGTATACAAGAGCATTACGAGACAGACTGCGTGTGAGAAGCATTCAGATACACGGGCTGTGTGTGCGGTCTTCTGAATTAGCAAACATGCATTATAAACTTATTTCTAATTATTCTGTTGGGGAGATAAAATGTATAAAGATAAGGTTCATGTAGCCTACAAATAAAAACATCTAGAGCAGTGCTGATCGGGGAGAACGGAGGTGCGCTCACTCTGTTGGTTAGTGAGACTGTCACTCAAGGCTGGCAGTGATGCATATGCTCTGGAACAGAGTAATATCGCGTCCACATCGCAGGCTTTGCGATTAGCAAATCGCAACGTCTCAAATCGCGATTGCGATTGGATTAATCACACAGCCCTACACGGCATGCCAGAAAGTCTAAGCTGTATATGATCGCACTACATACCATCTGAGTCTTTATCTGAATCACTAGGCTCATCTGGATCAGGACTGTGCTTCGGGCTTCTGAATAATTCTGTATCAGAAGGAAATCAGACATTAGGAGTCACATCTTTATTGGAAAGATCTTTAATGTCAGAGGAAAAGGCAATCAGTTTTCACAGCAAACACAATTTACTTCCCGAACAACCTTGCAACACTATAGCAGGGCTCGAAATTGCGACCATTTTGGTCGCATATGCTCCCGAAATGTAATCTGTGCGACTCCAAAATATATTTGGGAGCATTTGTGCGAGTGCAAATAATTGCTGTGGTGCGACCTCTACAGTTCTCTGCTAAACGTTCAAGAATTACTGCACAGCATGTGCCACGTGACCGGGAGCTAAAGCAGGTTAAGCTTTTCATTCGCGCGCTGGTCTAAAGTGTGCTTTTTCTGAACTAAAAAGCCTGTCTAACAGCGCCTGATTACTCAACTAAGTTATCTTTTGAGCCAATACTGTCAAAACACACAAGGTTTACATATAGACTCAGTTGGTTATGTTTAAAATGAAATTAAACCGGTGAGTGGAACCGAAGCGTGCCTGTATATTAGATGCGTGCAGCTCTTAAAGGGACAGTATTAAACATGCAGCCGACTGTCATTAAAGGGATAGTTCACCCTACAATTTTATTTCTGTCATTATTTACTCACTGACATGTTGTCCCAAACCTGTATTCATTTATTTCTTGTGGTGAACACAAAAGAAGATATTTCAAAGAATGTGGGTAACCAAACAGTTGCTGGTCCACTTGATAGTAGGATATAAAACAATACTATGGAACTCACTGGGGACCAGCAACTGTTTGGTTTTCCACATTCTTCAAAATAGCATGTATGTTCAGCAGAAGAAAGAAACTCACTCAGGTTTAAAACTAATTTTGAGTGAGTAAATGATGGTATTAATATAAAACACTATGACAGAATCCACAGACAGATGACCGAATTTATTCTTTAATGTTAAAACAACAAAACCATAGAGAAAAACATAACTCGCTACTCTTGACTGAAAAAAACAATACAGTTACTTTAATAGGAATCAATCTATAGTGTTTTATTTGTATTAATTGTTCATTCAATTTCTTGAATGCTCCTACTAAATATGCCTATTGTACCTGATAATTAAACTCTGTTTGTATATTATGTGTAGTTGTAATGTGTATCTTTGTTCTTATTTTTTCATAACAAAGATAAAATAATGACAAAGATTTTTTATCTTCGCCCACTTTGGCCTAAATATCCACCATTCTTATTTATATTTTGTTTCCTTGAAAGGCTTTGTCTTTATAATAGGGAAATTAGTTTGGCAGTACTGCTCAGACAAACTGGTAAAACTAACATGACAAAGAACTGTGATAAAATCGTGAAATGTCTAAAAAATAAAAATTGATATGATATTTTTGCCATATCGCCCACCCCTACTTGGAACTGACCGGTTTTGTGACCGCACTTGCACAAACTGCATTGAAATCATTTCCACTTCACTGTTATTTTCGACATACCCTCTTCCTTCCCGTCATCTACCTCGTCTATGGTAAGTTCCAGGTCGCTAGAGTCACTTTCGAGCTCATCAACTTTCTGAGTTGAGGTAGTGTTGATCTTGTTCACTCGCATTTCAGTATCTTTTGGAAAATCTGGACCTTCACCCAAGCTGCAGTCTTCACTGTCGGAGGAGGCTGGTGTAGGCACATATTCACTTCCATCGTCAGAATCTGACTCTGATTCATCAGTACCACCAAGACTCTGTTAAAACAAACAAAGTCTAATTGTTTCAGTTCGGAACATCCAATCAAATCAGCTGGAAACCTCATGCCAGTTCCAGTCTTATCTTTTAGCAATACTGAAGAATTTTAAGAACTAAAGCTCTTTTGCCTCCCCACCCACTACAACCTCAATAACAAAAATTAAATATATTTATCACTTTCTGACAATGTCAACAAAAACAAAAAATGTATTTGCTTCACTAAAGTAGAATTTATGGAAGAGCTGTTGTATTGGATTGCACAGGTGTACCTAATGAAGTGGCCGTGAGTGTATATTTCATCTACATAGACATCACTCGCACTTTATTAGATTTTAATGCTATGTATAATTGTCCTTATTTGACAATTATTTATTTATGGTTTGACAATTTTTTAAAGGATAACCCCTTCAGGTGAACCATCTAGTTTTCAAGGGGGGCCTTAAACACATACAATACCAGTAAAAAATGTTATAACACCCCCATTTTTATAGTTTCTATTGAAAAAAATAAGTAGTTCAAGTCTACACTGTAAAACCCAACAAGTTAGGGTAACTCAAACCGTTTGAGGAAACTTATTGTCTTAAACCATTTAAGTTTTTTAAAACTAACATTTATGAGTGCTCTGAACTTATTTCAGTTGAGTTCACTAAGTAATTAAGCGATTAATTAAGTGCTGATTGAGCATCAGTGATGAACACCTGCTGTTAACAACCAGAATCACTGACAGAAAGAGAAACACAAGAACAACAACTAACTGAAATAAAATACATTAAATCTCAAGATCTAAACAACCCCACAAACAGCATCACCAGCTCCACTTATTAATAACCAGACTGACTTTATTTCTGTCAGACATCTACAGAAGATCTTATTGAGAATTAACTAAGGTTTAGATGTTGATTTATTTTCATTTGAAGTAACCATGTTAGAGATCAGTGTCTGCTTTAGTTGGGCTCTTGACCCGCGAGTTTATTTTTTTCTTCTTTTTCTCTGGCTGTTGTAACCATGTGTTTCTTGAGCATATTTCTTGCAACTCAACATCCCAGAGAAAATTATCAGTAGTTGGTTGTTATATATTTATAATGATAATCATCTCTTAGTGAACTGATCTCATTGAGAGTGAACATAGACTCGTTGTGTGTCTAATCTCTGGTTAAATAGATGTTGTATTGATTATAGTGAAAGTGATTCTAAGAGCTAGTGACTCTGTGACAGTCAGTTATTAAAGACTTTTCAAACAGTTTGTCCACAAAAAAGTTTTAATCTATCAGCTGGACTCACACAGACATTAAGACTCAGCTTATGAACCTCAACAATGGTGGCCATTTAAAAATAAAATAATAATCATGTTGCAATGCATGCTGGTTACTAGCATAGGACAAAACTCATCAGTGGCTCCCAGCATGCATTGCTGCATGAGTTTTTTTTTTTTTTAATGGTCATTGTTGAGGTTCATACGCTGATTCTTGATGTCTATGTGAGTCTAGTTTCTACCATAGAGGAAAACTTTGTGGACAAACTGTTTGGAAAGTCTTTCATATTAACTGACTGTCACTAAACTACTGGCTCTTAAAATCACTTTCACTATAATCAATACAACATCTATTTAACCAGAGATTAGACGCAGAATGAGTCTATGTTCACTCTCAATGAGATCAGTTCACAAATAGATGACTGTCATTATAAATATATAACAACCAACTACCAATCATTTTCTCTGGGCTTTTGAGTTGCAACAAATATGTTCGAGGAAGACAGTTACATCAGCCAGAGGGGGAAAAAACTACCACACATGTCAAGGATCAAGAGCCCAACTAAAGCAAACACTGATCTCTAACATGGTTACTTCAAATGAAACAATAAATCAACATCTAAACCTTAGTTAATTCTCAATAAGATCTTCTGTAGATGTCTCAGTCTGGTTATTAATAAGTGGAGCTGGTGATGTGGTCTGTGGGGTTGTTTAATCAGATTTTGAGAGATTTAATGCATTTTATTTCAGTTGATTTCATCTAAGGCGATTGTGTTTCTCTTTTCTTCAGTGATTCTGTTTATTAACAGCAGGTGTTCATCACTAATGCTCAAACAGCACTTAATTAATCACTTAATTACTTAACTGCAAGTTTTTTAAATTTACATGGTTTAGACAAATGGAAATTTGTTTACTCCGACAGTTTGAGTTACCCTAACTTGTTGGGTTTTGCAGTGTAGTGAAAAAACTTTGCATGGTGCAAAGGTAAGCAGCTAACTGCCAAGGTTAAAAACAGCATTTACGTCACCAAGACAGATATTTTCAGAGAGATAAAACAAACAATTAAATTAAGGAGTTTTGTTAATTATTTCACTGTATGAGGTCTTCCTTTATTCATTTCCATTTTAGTTGCACTATTGTAAAAAAAAAATAATACAAAAAATAGCTTCTGACAGAGGCCGGTCATCACAGGTGTTTACTGTATGTCTCATGTGTGTGTTCTAGCACTTTCTTACTCTATTTCTTCGCACTTTCTTGTCTATTTATGCATACAAAAATAAAAAGATCTATGTGTATAATGTTAGGCTAACTGGGAATTGTTTGCAGCACTTGCATACTGCTCTTCTTTTGTTAGTTTAACTGCTTCTGTTGTCCTCATTTGTAAGTTGCTTTGGGCTAAAAACATCTGCTAAATGACTAAATGTAAATTTGTGTTCACCTGGTCATCTCCTGCTCTCTCTGTCTGGCCAGGGATATGTCGCTCTCGCACCCTCGTTCTTCCTCTATCTTTCTCTGATGCCTGCGTGAACAACCAGTCTGTAATATACTGCACTGACAACCATATTACCTTTGAAACTCATAGTTGAAATGATCACCTGGTCATCTCCTGTTCTCTCTGTCTGGCCAGGGCTATGTCGCTCTCGCACCCTCGTTCTTCCTCTATCTTTCTCAGATGCCTGCGTGAACAACCAGTCTGTAATATACTGCACTGACAACCATATTACCTTTGAAACTCATAGTTGAAATGATCACCTGGTCATCTCCTGTTCTCTCTGTCTGGCCTGGGATATGTCGCTCTCGCACCCTCGTTCTTCCTCTATCTTTCTCTGATGCCTGCGTGAACAACCAGTCTGTAATATACTGCACTGACAACCATATTACCTTTGAAACTCATAGTTGAAATGATCACCTGGTCATCTCCTGCTGCTCTCTCTGTCTGGCCAGGGATATGTCGCTCTCGCACCCTCGTTCTTCCTCTATCTTTCTCTGATGCCTGCGTGAACAACCAGTCTGTAATATACTGCACTGACAACCATATTACCTTTGAAACTCATAGTTGAAATGATCACCTGGTCATCTCCTGTTCTCTCTGTCTGGCCAGGGCTATGTCGCTCTCGCACCCTCTTTCTTCCTCTATCTTTCTCTGATGCCTGCGTGAACAACCAGTCTGTAATATACTGCACTGACAACCATATTACCTTTGAAACTCATAGTTGAAATGATCACCTGGTCATCTCCTGTTCTCTCTGTCTGGCCAGGGCTATGTCGCTCTCGCACCCTCGTTCTTCCTCTATCTTTCTCTGATGCCTGCGTGAACAACCAGTCTGTAATATACTGCACTGACAACCATATTACCTTTGAAACTCATAGTTGAAATGATCACCTGGTCATCTCCTGTTCTCTCTGTCTGGCCAGGGATATGTCGCTCTCGCACCCTCGTTCTTCCTCTATCTTTCTCTGATGCCTGCGTGAACAACCAGTCTGTAATATACTGCACTGACAACCATATTACCTTTGAAACTCATAGTTGAAATGATCACCTGGTCATCTCCTGTTCTCTCTGTCTGGCCAGGGATATGTCGCTCTCGCACCCTCTTTCTTCCTCTATCTTTCTCTGATGCCTGCGTGAACAACCAGTCTGTAATAATTTTGGTACCGTGACAACCCTACCTGTTACTGTTTATCAATTCAACACAGGGGTGTCAAACTCAGTTCCTGGAGGGCCGCAGCTCCGACACACATATCAAGTAATTCATTAGGGTTGGAGCTAAACTCTGCAGGCTGTGGCCCTCCAGGAACTGAGTCTGACACCCCTGATTTAACACATCCTTGCTGAATTAAAGTATTAATTAAAGAAACACTGACCCCAAACCTTTGAACAGTACTGTTAATAATTATTTGTATTTTAAATAAACGCTGATCAGATCCGCCTATCCCCCCCCTCCCCCTCCCCCCTTTTTCTTTTACTTGTCCTGAGAACAGTATCACAGGTAAAGAGAGAAAAATATTAAGAAGCATATCTGTTTCCAACATTGATAATAAATCAGCATATTAGAATGATTTCTGAAGGATCATATGACACTGATGACTGGAGTAATGCAGTCTTCAGAAAATGCAGCTTTACATCACAGAAATATTATATTAAATATATTATATAGTATATAAAAAAAGAAAACCATTATTTTTAATTGTAATAATACATCACAATATTACTGTCTTGTTTTGTATTTTTGATCAAATGAATGCAGGCTTGATTAGCATAATAAGAGATTTCTTTAAAAAAAACTTTAAAAATAGTAATGTTGACCAGTACCAAAACTTTTGACCAGTACTGTACTTATGTATGAGAACAGAAACAGCTCATAGCTTACATTTTTCATATCTGATTTACTGTCTGTAGCTAGGTAACGTGTTCCAATGCCTTGTCTAACCAAAACAAATCTGTGTAAAATATCAAAACACAATAAAGCATCGAACTTCAGAAGGTACTTATGCTTAAAAAATGACTAGAATAATTGATTGATAATCAAAATGGTTGCAAATCGAAGTAAGTTACTTCAAGCACATGTATGAACCCTTAATGTTAATTAAACTAATGCTAAACAGTCACTGAACAATCCTGACGGCTAGGCCAGACTATAAAAACAACTCATCCTAGTTTAGGTAAAGTTAAATGTCTTACCTGGGTTAGTAATAGTGTTTCTTCATATCTCCGAGCACATTGATCGTGATGCTCCCTCAGTCTCTGTAAGCGTCGTGATGTTCGGAGCTCTGTCATGTTCCTAATCGATCAGGCTTTCAACTCCGCGGCAAGAGCCTACAACTTTAATTCTTCCTGTTGGAGGAACTCAAAATACTGCATCTTCAGCCTCCCCGCCCCCACTCCCGCGCTCGCTCTCCTCATCACCATCTTCAGCCTCCCCTCCCCACTCTCTCCCGCTCCCTCACCCCTCCCCCCCGCTCCCGCGCTCGCTCTCCTCATCACCATCTTCAGCCTCCCCTCCCCCACTCTCTCCCGCGCTCGCGCTCGCGCACCCCTCCCCCCTCCCCCGCTCTCCAGCTCTGATCAGGCGAGAGTGATCTCTGATCTCAGGGCCTACATTCACTGACAGCACTGTCACAACACACCTTTACACTTTGTTTCACACTATTTATTTTTAATTGGGGTTAATATTGTTTTACATTCTATTTTATAGCATTATGTTACATTATTTGTGCAAAATCATTTTTTACATAAGTTCAATTTAGATCATATTTAAGAGATTCAGAATCAGATAGAGCATTATTACCAAGTATGTTTACAAATAATAAGGAATTTGTTCTGGTGACAGAATTTTCCAATACACAGAGACAACAACACACATAGTAAGAAATAAAGGGTCATTGTAAGGTCCAGTTCTCACTATTAATTAAATATTAACTATTACTTTGTCCTCAATAAACTCCTAATTAATGCTTATTAATAATTAGTAATATATATATATATATATATATATATATATATATATATATATATACGGTATCTCAAAAAAGTGAGTACACCCCTCACACTTCGGCAATCAATTTAGTATATATTTTCAAGGGACAATACTGTAGAAATGATACTTGCATATATTTTAGAGAAGTCAATGTGCAGCTGGTATAGCAGTAAAGATTTACTGTCCTCTAAAAATAACTCCACATACAGCCATTATTGTCAAAAAAGCTGGCAACAAAACTGAGTACACCCTAAGTGATAACAGCTATTCATAGGTTTCATGTGACGTCACTGTGTTTTATCGCCATCATTTTTGTGTCCAAATCACAACTGCGTGAGCTGTCAGTCACAGCAACCACAACTACCAGAGTCAGATCAACGAAACACTCCCAGAAGGTTCAAAAGGTTTTAATATGCCCGGGATATGTTGAGCTGTAACAAGAGTCATCAGAAAAACCACAAACTACAATTTTATTCGATCCCAAAGAGGTTAGATCAGCGGAATGAATTGGCTTCAATCAGAAGGCACCACTGGCAGCTAACGTACGGTCAGAAAAGGATGATAAGAGACCACTGTGATTCTTTATAGGAGAATAAAGGACGCTAAAATATTTGTATTGTACCACATATGTCATTTGTGTCTGCAGTTAAGTGTACATATATATATATTTACAGGTGTATAAAAATAATCACACGGTTCTCAAAGGTTTTATCATATTAAACACTTATAGACTGGTTTATCATATTATTGAATTTGTCATAAAAATAAAAAAAATGTAAATTACCTTTGTGAATGTACTGGCTGCACAAGTGGTGTAATAATTTAGGACATTTTGAGAGCATAACAACTGAAAGTCTGAATCATCAGTCAGTAAAGCATTTTTTTACAATGGCAAAATTTTAAACCTAAATGTTATTGCAGCCATGTAGCCATGAATAAATGAAAATGCATATTTTTAATTAAAGAGAACTTGGTGTGGGCTGCTTTTGGTGCCTGGATTTGTGCTTCAATAATGAAATCCAGGATTAAGAATACACTAGAAGTGAAAGACGTCTTCCCTCAGGTAGATTGCATGTTTTCTTGGCTTGCTGGATGTTGGTTTCATGATCAGTAATCACGTTGTTTGCATTGACCAAACCTGACTTGTTGAAATCAAAACACGGACAGAGAAGGGAAGGAGCAACCAGCCAGGAGAGGATTCTTCAAGCTCTTAAAGCCTTCATCGAGCAGCTACTTTCGCTATCATTGACTAAAAAGTGCTATGAGCTGATGTCAGTTTTAAATGTACAAGTAATCAGGACATTACGGTCTAACTGTTACACTTGCTGTCCTAAAAATACAATCACATCCAGGGATCAGTGTGGGAAATGGTAGTAAAAGTTAATTTATTATTTCGATATATTAATATTATCTATTAAATCTCATAGAGATGTGCTGTGCACGTTGTCACATCGGACACAAATATGTTGGTGAGCATAGCGTCTTTGGAACCCATGAATACGTCGTTTAACCATGCAAAGCCACATGTCCTATTCATCAAGTTCACGTTTTTGTCTGCTTGACAGGACTATACAAATTTGTGTATCTTGTTTCAGAGCAGTTAAAATTTGGTGCTTTGAGTACAATTCTCTCATACTGACCACTGGATGTTCAACATGGCACCTCACGGCAAAGATCTTTCTGAGGATTTGATAATTAGAAATGTTGCTCTCCACAAAGATGGCCTAGGCTATAAGAAGTTCAGTAACAGCCTGGAACTGAGTTACAGTACAGTGGCCAGGGTCATACAGAGGTTTTCCAAGACGGGGAAAGAAGTTGAGTCCTTGTGCTGTGTGTCAGGTGCAGAAGCTGGCTTCAAAAAAACAGACGCATAATTGCTGCCAGCATTGCTTTAGAGGCTGCAGAAGTGAAAGGTCAGCTTGACAGTGCTCAGACCATACACCACACACTGCAACAAGTCAGTTTGCATGACCGTCGTTCCAGAAGGAAGCCTCTTCAGAAGCTGGCTCACAAAAAAGCCTGCAAACAGTTTGCTGAAGACGACCTGGCCAAGAGCATGAATTACTGGAACCATGTCCAGTGGTCTGATGAGACTAAGGTAAACTTGTTTGGCTCAGATGGTGTTCAGCATGTGTGGTGATGCCCTGGTGAGGAGTACCAAGAAAAGTGTGTCTTGCCTACAGTCAAGCATGGTGGTGGTAGCATCATGGTCCGGGGCTGCATGAGTGCTGCTGGTACTGGGGAGCTGCACATGGATTCCAACACGTACTGAGACTGTGATGATGCCCTCCCTTCAGAAACTGTTTTCCATACATAACCACCCCAAACACACCGCCAAGATGACTCTGCCTTGCTGATGAAGCTGAAGGTGAAGGAGTGGCCAAGTTTGTCTTCAGACCTGAACTCTAATGATCATCCTCAAGCAGAAGATGGAGAAACACCATGTGTCTAACAACCGTTATGTCAGTGTGGAGGAGTGGAAGAGGACTCCAGCAACAGCCTGTGCAGCTCTGGTGAACTCCATGCCCAGGAGGATTAAGGCAGTGCTAGGTAACAATGGTGCCCCTACAAAATATTGACATTTTGGACACAGTTTTGATGTGTTCACTTAGGGTGTACTCATTTTTGTTGCCAGTTATTTGGACAATACTGGCTATATGTTGAGTTATATTTAGAGGACAGTAAATTTGTACTTCTATTTAAGCTGCACATTGACTACACTAAAATATATATCCAAGTTTCATTTAAGCGGTATTGTCCCTTGAGAAATTATACAATTTTTTTTGCTGAAATATAAGGGGTGTACTCACTTTTGTGACATACTGTATGTATTTACGTATATGTATATGTGTATATCTATCTATATATCTATCTATATATATATTACTTCTATCACCACTGCCATGTTCTGCTGTTTGTTGATCAACACAATTTCTGGTTGGTTAGCCATCACCAGTTTGTCAGTCTGGATCTTGAAGTCCCACAGGATCTTGGCTTGATCATTCTCAACTACCCTAGGATGTGTCTTCCATTTTGACCTTGGGACTTCCAGCCCAAATACTCATGGCCTAACCCTAACCCTACAGGTTTCATTACAGGTTTGATTTTAAAATCTTACTGTTAACTTCTAAATCTCTTCATGGATCATATTACCATATTACACCATATTACCTGGCTGAGTTTCTTCACGTTCACACTCCAGCTAGAATGCTGAGATCGGCCAATCTGCTTAAAACCAGGCTCTTAACCAGAGGCGACCAAGCCTTAGCTTGCCATTCATATTAGAACTGCCCCCACTCTCTAACACTCTAACATCTCTTTCCTTTGGCTTTTCTTTTGAGTTAAGGACATTTTTTTCCCACCAGCTTTTTTTATCGTTTTATATCATATGATATACTATGTATTTTAATTATGCTTTTATTGTTGTACTTTTATCTTGTGAAGTAATTTAGTCAACCTTGGCAGTTTTAAATGTGCTATATAAATAAAGCTGAAAATGACATTGAGAACTCACTGGAGGATCAAGCCTGACTGGAAGGGTGTTTAATCCATCATCGTTTTTCCTCTTTTGAGCCTCTTTTCACTTTTCTCTCTGGGCACACTGCACTCTCACACTGCAGTCTTTTAGACCTTTTTTCTTCCCGATTTCTTTCCTCCACATCTCTCTAGTTGTCTACTGTACTGCTGTCTCCTCTGTTCATCAGCATTAAGCCTGGCAATGTAGAACCTCTGCTTTTCATCAGCACTCAGTGGTGTGCATGAACTCTATAAATCAATTTACATTTTGTAAAAATGTTAACCTAGTGAAAATATAGATCATAGATAATAGATTGTCCCTTTTGTAACCCATTTACTTTAGTGCAACCCTGTAGTAATGGTTGCAAGTAACAGCAAATACATGCTAAAGGGACACAACTTCAGTGCATAGTTACTATTATTTAAATCTTGTTGATGATAAAACAAACTATTTTGACAATTACATGATATATACATCACCAATATATAAAAAAAAAAAAAGTACATTCAGAACGTATTTAAACTGTTATATTTGACATGTAAGTTGGTCATCAAGAAGGTGGGACAAGAGAAAGTTGTCATTTTAGGGGCTGCTTGAGACCTATTTGATATTTCAAATAATATTTTGAAACCACTTTTTCTACAATAGTATTTTGTCTCAGGACAAGTATAATTTACACAATAAGTGCATGCTTTAGTATTTTGCATATGGATTATTTGAAATTTTATGGGTGGGACAGAAAATGTCCTTCAATTCTGGAATATCCAGAATTGTGGAGTTCACACAGATGCCCCTAGCAGAGTAAACACAGAGTAAGTTCATTAACTTTGACAATCTGTACTTGTCAAAATACTTTTTTGTTGCCTTTTAGAGGGGTAGGTTCATGCTTTCTCAAGTGACAAACTGATTTATTTATCTTAGCATTTATCTGAATATGGTTGTTTAGAGTTGTGTTAATGTGTAATGTGTAAATGTGTAAATGTTAAAAACTAGAGTTGGGAAAGCAGTTGAATACACCCACAAAAGGTGTATTGAAGGTAAAGATGAACAAAAACAAGCAAGAGGTCATGAACACAGACAGGTCAATACTGGAGGGAGCAGGTCAGTGGGCTGGAGACTATAGGTGATGGGCTTGGGTGGGAAAAAACGCTGATAACAACTGGTAGGCAGGTGAAAAATAGCAGGGTCTGGAATGACGAGAGGTTAGTAAAACTTAGCAACTGGAATGAGCAGAGGAAATGGAGTCAGAACAAGATGAAATTTATGCAACCATAAAACATAAAACATGCTAAAAATATCTGCTTACTAGAGCGGAGTATCATACAAATGTAAGATACTAGTTCCAATACTTCCTTTGATACCCATCATGAGAATGCAAGCATTGCCACCACTCCTTCTTATCCAAATGAAATGAAATGGTATTCCTAAACTAAAACAGGCACAGTTAATGAAGCCTTTGCACTAAAAGCATATGGTCTCATTTGAAAGCAATGGCAGTTTATTGTCTCACTTCAGATGTTTGTTCTATTTGACCATAAGTGCCCTTATATTGTGTCACACTTCTAATATTATCTAATATAATCATGCCTCTGCTGAATTATTTTTTTAATCTCCGGTGGGGACTCGCGAAACGAGCTTTGAAGTCCCGTTCTGAATCAAATGACTCGCGAAACGAGCTTTGAAGTCCCGTTCTGATTCAAATGACTCGCGAAACGAGCTTTGAAGTCCCGTTCTGAATCAAATGACTCGCGAAACGAGCTTTGAAGTCCCGTTCTGAATCAAATGACTCGCGAAACGAGCTTTGAAGTCCCGTTCTGAATCAAATGA
>CM049880.1:937558-942558 GCA_027474115.1 Schizopygopsis malacanthus | reverse complement strand
AGATGCTTTTATTCTCTCGGTTCCAGGTGTTCTTGAAATCGTTGCAGAACTCGTACCACAGCATGAAGATGTAGTTTGGAGAAACCTCCTTCTCTCCAGACTTGGGTTTGAGCCCAAAGTACATCACGATGTCCTGGAAACTACAAGAAAACATGGAGTCAGAGAGAGACGTGATATCTGCTCCGACGAGACGATCCAAAGATCAGCATTTATCTGAAACACAAAGCTTTTGTAATATTATACACCGTACCATTCACATGTCAGTATATTTGGGAAATAAATTATTAGTTTTATTTAGCAAGGATGCTTTGAATTGATCCAAAGTGAGATTAATAATGTTACAAAAGATTTCTGTTTCAGATAAATGTTCTGCTCTTTCTATTCATCAAAAAATCAAGAAAAAAAACAGCCGTTTTAAAATATCTTTTGATCATAAATCAGCATATTATTATGATTTCTGAAGATCATGTGACACTGAAGACTGGAGTAATGATGCTGAAAATACAGCTTTGATCACAGAAATAAATTACAGTTTAACACACATTAACATAGAAATCAGATATTTTAAATTCTAACAATATTTAATAATTTTACTGATCTTGTGCACTTTGGATCAAATAAACGCAGGCTTGAAAATCCTTCGGTTCTGTGCATTTTACATAGAAACAAGCATATTCCTAGATAACAAATTAGGTTATACAATATTTCTAACAACATACTACTAACGATTTTACCCCAAAATGTCTTATTTCAACATGTATTTGAATATTCTATGAACATTATGTCTGGTTTACTAATGTATAAAATGCTAAATAAGTGTGCATCTTAAAAATAAAGTGCTCAAATATACTAAGAAACAAATGAGATCCCAAAAGGATCGACTAAAACTGTTTCTTATTTGACTGGTTTAAACCCAAGCATCTGATTATTATGTGCGTATGATAAATCAGAGCAGGAATGTCTGTGAAACTGTCCCGGCTGCTGTTGTGACGAATGAAGACAAGATTTATTCTCATTAAGGGTAAAGGAACTTGAACACAATGTGCTGTTAGTGGCAGAAAATCACGCTCAGCGGCCGCAAATCAAGCAGAGCGGCGAGATTAACGGCCCGGCGAGTGACACATGACACCGAGCGAGGAGAAACACAATACAGCGTTAAACACGGACACGCCAGGAACGCTCAGTGCGGATCATCCATCCGGCTCCTGACGGCACAACAGATATACCAGACTGAGAACAGAATTAAATAAAATACTAGATCCTTCCGGCTCCTGACGGCACGACAGATATACCAGACTGAGAACAGAATTAAATAAAATACTAGATCCATCCAGCTCCTGACGGCACGACAGATATACCTGACTGAGAATAGAATTAAATAAAATACTAGATCCTTCCGGCTCCTGACGGCACGACAGATATACCAGACTGAGAATAGAATTAAATAAAATACTAGATCCATCCAGCTCCTGACGGCACGACAGATATACCTGACTGAGAATAGAATTAAATAAAATACTAGATCCATCCAGCTCCTGACGGCACGACAGATATACCAGACTGAGAATAGAATTAAATAAAATACTAGATCCATCCAGCTCCTGACGGCACGACAGATATACCTGACTGAGAATAGAATTAAATAAAATACTAGATCCTTCCGGCTCCTGACGGCACGACAGATATACCAGACTGAGAATAGAATTAAATAAAATACTAGATCCTTCCGGCTCCTGACGGCACGACAGATATACCAGACTGAGAATAGAATTAAATAAAATACTAGATCCTTCCGGCTCCTGACGGCACGACAGATATACCAGACTGAGAATAGAATTAAATAAAATACTAGATCCATCCGGCTCCTGACGGCACGACAGATATACCAGACTGAGAATAGAATTAAATAAAATACTAGATCCTTCCGGCTCCTGACGGCACGACAGATATACCAGACTGAGAATAGAATTAAATAAAATACTAGATCCATCCAGCTCCTGACGGCACGACAGATATACCTGACTGAGAATAGAATTAAATAAAATACTAGATCCATCCAGCTCCTGACGGCACGATAGATATACCTGACTGAGAATAGAATTAAATAAAATACTAGATCCATCCAGCTCCTGATGGCACGACAGATATACCTGACTGAGAATAGAATTAAATAAAATGCTAGATCCATCCAGCTCCTGACGGCACGATAGATATACCAGACTGAGAATAGAATTAAATAAAATACTAGATCCTTCCGGCTCCTGACGGCACGACAGATATACCAGACTGAGAATAGAATTAAATAAAATACTAATAATACATTCCTCAGCCTCCTGACGGCACGACAAATATATCACAGACTGAGAATAGAATTAAATAAAATACTAGATCCATCCAGCTCCTGACGGCACGACACATATACCTGACTGAGAATAGAATTAAATAAAATACTAATAATACATTCCTCAGCCTCCTGACGGCACGACAGATATACCAGACTGAGAATAGAATTAAATAAAATACTAATAATACATTCCTCAGCCTCCTGACGGCACGACAAATATATCACAGACTGAGAATAGAATTAAATAAAATACTAGATCTATCCAGCTCCTGACGGCACGACAGATATACCACAGACTGAGAATAGAATTAAATAAAATACTAATAATACATTCCTCAGCCTCCTGACGGCACGACAAATATATCACAGACTGAGAATAGAATTAAATAAAATACTAGATCCTTCCAGCTCCAGCTCCTAAATATATATATTTATTATTTATAAAATAAAATTAAAAAAGTAATACAAATATTTAAAATTATCATTATTAATTACAAATTAAATTACTTCAATACAGCTGACAACATCAATACATTACAGCTGAGAAAATCACTAAATCATCCAATCGTTAGAAAAATCCTTCTCAGCATAATAATAGCCAAAAACTCGTCACCAAACACTAACGACTTGTACATTCATTATATGGACAAAAGTACTGGCACCCCTTCTTTAGAAGAGAAAAGGCACTTCCAAACTGTGCCAACAAAGACATTAATGTACTTAAAAATTGTATTTCCATCTCTGTTGCATCAGTTTTGAAGTGTATGAAATGACGGCACCCATATGTACAAGTCATTAGTGTTTGGTGATGAGTTTGTGTCTCATTTAAAGTCACACCAGAGGTGTTCAGCTGCTTTCTGCAGACCAGTCAAGTTCTTCCACACTGACTGAATCATCATTTCTCTTTGATTCTTGTCTTATACACAGAGACACTGTCATGTTAGAATAGAAAAGAGTCCTGCTATAACATTAGATTCCCTAGAATATCATTATATGCTTAAACATTAAGATTCATACTCATGGAAATTACTAAAGTAGTCAAACCTTTCATTAGAAGGGGTGCCAATACTTTTGGCAATATAGTGTATATATATATATACTAGAAAACCAGACCGAAGTCATGTTTTGGTGAGAGGCTGTTTCGTCAGATCAAAGCGCTGACGGTGTTTAGCGTGTTAGCCGCAGAGGACGAACGTGTAAAGGTGACTCCCTCACATGTCGATGCCCACCCAGGTCCGGACCATCGCCCGCGGCCCGCATCCATCACCCGCGCGTCACTTTAACGAGGTGCGTTCCTGGGAACTCTGGGAAAAGCCTGGCTCACCGTGAGCTGCTCCTGCCCGGCGCTTCTCCAGCAAATTAAACGACTCTGGAGCCGCCAGCCTCTTTTGATCAATATTGGTCAATTCAACACCTTCATTAACGTGGAGTCAAGCGTGGCGTCCGTTCTGCTCTTTCAAACGCCACCACGTCGACATCTGCGGTTTATACGAGTGTGTGTGTGCGCGTGTGTGGTGTGTGTGTGTGTGTGTGTGTGTGTGTGTGTGTGTGCGCGTGTGTGTGTGGTGTGTGTGTGCGCGTGTGTGTGTGTGTTTGCGTGTGTGCGTGCGCGCGTGTGTGTGTGTGCGCGTGTGTGTGCGTGCGTGTTTGTGTGTGCGTGTGTGTGTGCGTGCGTGTGTGTGTGTGTGTGTGTGTGTGTGTGTGTGTGTGTGCGCGTGTGTGTGCGTGTGTGTTTGTGTGTTTGCGTGTGTGAGTGTGTGTGCGTGTGTGTGTGTGTGTGTGTGTGCGTGTGTGTGTGTGTGTGTGTGTGTGTGTGTGTGTGGTTGTGTGTGTGCGTGTGTGTGTGGTGTGTGTGTGTGTGCGTGCGTGCATGTGTGTGTGTGTGCGTGCGTGTGTGCGCGTGTGTGTGTGTGTGTGTGTGTGCGTGCGTGCGTGTGTGTGTGTGCGTGCGTGCGTGTGTGTGTGTGTGTGTGTGTGTGTGCGTGTGGTGTGTGTGTGTGTGTGGTGTGTGTGTGCGCGTGTGTGTGTGTGCGTGTGTGTCTGCGCGTGCGTGTGTGTGCGGGTGTGTGTGTGTGGTGTGTGTGTGTGTGTCGTGCGTGTGTGTGTGTGTGTGTGTGTGTGTGTGTGTGTGTGTGTGGTTGTGTGTGTGCGTGTGTGTGTGGTGTGTCGCTTTGTTTTGTTTCAGGCTACAAACAAACTCAAATCTAAACAAGGAAAAATAATCAATATGCTTTGTTTGTCTATGAAAAGTTCCAGATATTTTCCGTGGTGCAGCATCTGGCAGCCGAAGGCTTGCGTATAAATCAGCACAAACAGTTTGCAGTATTACTGCTGAGAGTCTGAAACACACACGATGACATCGAGACGAGCATCACACAGAACACACTACATTAATAAATGCACAAGCGCTCAAGAGTGTGAGGCCAGTAAGATTAATGCACACTGAATCGATCAAAAGTGACATTTATGATGTCACAAAATATTTATATTTCACATAAACGCTGTTGTTTTCATCTTTCTATTCATCTGTGAATCCTGAAAAATTAAATGCATCAGTTTCCACAAAAATATTGGTGTTTTCAACATTGATAATAATCAGAAATGTTTCATCAAATCAGTATATTATTATGATTTCTGAAGATCATGTGACACTGAA
>CM049880.1:910058-932558 GCA_027474115.1 Schizopygopsis malacanthus | reverse complement strand
GTTATCATCACTGGATCAGCAATGGATGTGAATGGGTGCCGTCAGAATGAGAGTCTGATACATCCAGTTATCATCACTGTCTCAGCAATGGATGTGAATGGGTGCCGTCAGAATGAGAGTCTGATACATCCAGTTATCATCACTGTCTCAGCAATGGATGTGAATGGGTGCCGTCAGAATGAGAGTCTGATACATCCAGTTATCATCACTGTCTCAGCAATGGATGTGAATGGGTGCCGTCAGAATGAGAGTCTGATACATCCAGTTATCATCACTTTCTCAGCAATGGATGTGAATGGGTGCCGTCAGAATGAGAGTCTGATATATCCAGTTATCATCACTGTCTCAGCAATTGATGTGAATGGGTGCCGTCAGAATGAGAGTCTAATACATCCAGTTATCATCACTGTCGCAGCAATGGATGTGAATGGGTGCCGTCAGAATGAGAGTCTGATACATCCAGTTATCATCACTGTCTCAGCAATGGATGTGAATGGGTGCCGTCAGAATGAGAGTCTGATACATCCAGTTATCATCAGTGTCTCAGCAATGGATGTGAATGGGTGCCGTCAGAATGAGAGTCTGATACATCCAGTTATCATCAGTGTCTCAGCAATGGATGTGAATGGGTGCCGTCAGAATGAGAGTCTGATACATCCAGTTATCATCACTGTCTCAGCAATGGATGTGAATGGGTGCCGTCAGAATGAGAGTCTGATACATCCAGACTCTCATTCTGACGGCACCCATTCACTGCAGAGTATCCATTGCTGAGACACTGATGCAGAGACACATTTCTACAAACCTAATGAAGAAACAAACTCATCCTAATCTCGGATGAGCTAAGGATGAACACATTTTTATTTTTTGGGTGAACTTTTAATTTAATGCAAGATGTCTTAGTATAAAAATTCTGATCAAAATGACTCTAAATTGAGCCGCTGATCTGTCACACACAGTTCATTTATTTCAGGTCAAGTGCATTGCATTGTATATCTGACACAGAGTTTTTAAGCATACACAACATTCCCGTAACGCACCACATATACTGCAGTAATGGTGTTATATTAGGCTGCTGAATGAAGCAGTAAAGCGGTGAATTAACGAGTTCTGCGTATCACGTTACTAGCACATCTATAAACGAGTCCAACGAGAAACATGAGGAAGAGGTGTGTGTGAATCTCATCTCAAACAGATGAGCATCAAAGACACGCGTTTGGAGCCGATTCAACGCAACCAGAGCAAGAATGCTCTTCTGGTGTCAAACACGAGACTCGTTTATGAGTTTCCTAATGATTTGAGAGTCTGCAGCTCATTAGTTTTGATATCTGTCTGATACGACATCATCTAAGTGCATGCTTGGGCCAATCAGCCGAGCTGTAAATGTCATGTGACGACACGACTGAGCTGTAAGAGCATCGTCTCTGAAGCAGATGTGGATGAGTTTGTGTTGTTTGTGCTTCACAGAGTCTTTGTTGTGCTGCCAAACAACTGTGTTCACACAAACTCACAGAAATCACTCAGCAGCTCCAAACATGAACGTGCGGCGTCTGTGTATGGATATGTTTAGCATTAACGAATCTAGTAAATACCTGCATGTGTTTATCATTGCTGTAAGATGATTTTTATAAAGCTTTGTCTTTATATAAACCTCATACTTTTACAAAAACACAATTGATTTGCTCTCAGGAATAACAAGTTCATCAATGATTTATCTTTATTTAACTCTAGGACCAAAATAAATCATAATAATTACCTGTATTTAATATTACAGGTTAAATTGAATATGTTTTATAATAAGTTTTTTTTAATTACTAATCAAATTAAACAATTCCTCAACACTCACCAATAAATCCCTGGGATTGCATTTGTGCTGATTATTAATTTTCATAAGATGACTGAAAACAAAAATATATACATAAGCATATATAAAATCTATTTTCTAATGTAAACAATAAGAATCACTGATATATTATATTTTTTAATTAATATTTTAAATTAGATTTTTTTTCTTCTGTTTTCACATTAGCTAAAGTTTTAAAAATGTTGTTGTATTTTTGTAATTATAAAAATAATATGTATATATATATATATTTTAAATTAATTTGCATGTCAATGATATTTTGTATGACTAATTATTTTATTTAGTGAATATGTTGAATTAGATTTAATTTTTATATTTTGTTTTTTTTACTCTAGTTTATGTTTTAGTGGGTTTTGTGGTATTTCTTTTTCTTTTTTTAACAACTTTTTATTATTTTTGTAGTTTAAAAAATGTAAATAAAAAATAACTGATTTGCATACATCAGTGTTGTTTTATATGATTGATAATTAATTTTTGTTAATTCAATTTTTATATTTTTATGTCTTCACTTTAATATTAAAGTTTTAGTTGTCAATTTAATATGCCTATATAGTTTTTATTTATTAGTTATAGCTCGTCTAGTTGTAGCTATTTTAGCAGTTCAAGCTAAATTAAACTATCTGAAACAATATAATTAATGTCAGTTAACATTAATTTTCTTTTTAAGTAACAAAAATGTTAACCCTCCTAAACTCCACCCCTTTCTCTTTCATTCCATCCAATCAGCATCTGATGCACAGAACCAAGTGTTTAAGCTCAGACTTCATGAAAACAAGTTATTTTACATTTAATATTGACTAATGGCTACTTATGGGGAGAGACAAGGGGAACCAAATTATGACATCAGGTTATTTATTAAATATAAAAAACAAGCAATAAATAATAATACAGAGCATCTACGGTGGGGTCACAGCATCACTCATGACATACCAAATGAATCTAGACTGAATATTGAGCTGTTTTGAGTCGTCCATCGTACCCTATAAAGCCAGGAGAGCTGATTTATCTCGACGGGTAACAGCGGGGATTTATACGGCTCTGACAGCGCTCTGAGGTTGTATATAATTGTGGATTATCTACTGTAATTCTTCAGCTTTGCTCTGATGGAAATGATCCACTGCATGCTATATAAATAACTCCTGGCTGGCTCGCCAGAAAAACGTCTTGTCTCCTGAAAGACTTTCCAAAACATGACGTCTAAAGCCCTGTGAGACGGAGTTTGTTTGCGTGTGCAAGCATGGTTTTGGTTAATTCGCTCTTTCATCGTTGGTAGCAGTGAGGAATGCCTCTGTCTCCACTCGTGGCATATTGGCTCCATTGATGCGCCACTTACGCTCGTATTAAAGGTTATGTAAATGTTAGGACTAAACATTCTCCAAATAATGTTTATGAAACATTCTTACAGCATTATTCATATCTGACATACGTTCTTGTAATATTGAGAGGAAACATTCTTAAAATAATAATGGAATAAAGAAAAAACGGATTATGATGTTCATGGAACATCCAGTGATGATGTCTGTTTTTGATCAATGTTAATAGAAAATTAGCAATATTCTTGGAATATTAAACATAATCGATGAACTAAATCTTGGGGGGAAATGTGTTTTGATTATTTTTCTTATAAAAGTCCTTTAGGAACAGATAACGGGGAACGTAAACGTTTACAAAAATATAGAATGGAATATAGAACGTTCACTTAACGAAGAAAAACGTTCTTTAAATATAAAAATATGTGTTTTAAATATTGAGAGAATATTGTAACATTCTCATTATGTTTTCAAAATGATTAAATAGAATTTTCCTCTAACGTTTGCATTAATAAGACAAAATGTTAATATGTTTGAAAAAAATTGATATTTTGAAAGTAGGGATCCCCCCCCCCCCCCCCCCCGGGTCTTAATGCAATCTGTAGGAATCGGGTGCTGTTGGGTTCTAATTCAATTAATGTCTTGCCGAAGTAAAATACATTAACTCTCCTGCCAGGGTGTGCTGGTGACACAAGTAACATTTAGACTGTTTCTGATTAAATAAAACAGTAATCGATGTCATAAAATAATGAGTATGTTTTGATTTAATGGTCAGAAGCTGTAGCTTGCATGAAATAAAAATCACAAACATGACACTTAAATTAAATAATTGTACAGATACTGATTTATTCATTAATGCGTAATATGTTTTGTAAAAAAAAATCATAAGCTCAAAGATTTTCAGAATTTGTACAACTCTTTTGCTTTAGACCATCTACAAATGTTAAATCTTACAAATAAAATAAAATGTTGGGGTTAACACTGCATCTTTCTGGGGGGGGGGGGGTGCAGTGATTGATATATGGTTTATTTATAGTTATTTTCAAAGCTTTAATGTGCGGTCAAAAAACCTTCATTGTAGTTTATTTAATTCTAACAAATAAGTTCTTGTTAAAAAATTAACCAAAATTAGATAAAAAAAATTAGCCAAAATTAACTAAAACATTTTTTGCTTATAATTTCTGCACAGGAGAGACTTGGTGTTGTTTCCAAACAAAAAGGAAATATATCGGTATCGGCCAAAATTATTTAAAAAATATCGGCATATCGGATATCGGCAAAAATCTAATATCGTGAAATGTTCTTAATACATTAAAAAACTGGACTTTTCTCACCAAAAAAAAGTAGAAAACGTAAATTCAGAAATGTTTTCATAATTTCAAAACGATCGAATGGAATGTTCCTCTAACGTTTGCATAACCAAAAAACAACATTCTTTAAACATAGAAAAAACAGGAGCTTTAATGTTGAGAGAACATTCAAATGTTACTTTCTCAAAGTTTTCAAATATACAATAAAATTGAATGTTTGTCGAACATTCACATAACTACGAGAAACGTTCTAATACATTAAAAAAAGATACATTTTGATGAAACATTACCAAGAAGAAACGTTCTTTAAATGTAAAAGACAGGTGTTTAAATGTTGAGCGAACATTCAAATGTAACGTTCCAATAACATTTAAAAAAAATTACAAAATGGAACTTTCCTTTAAAGTTCGCGTAACCAAGAACCAACATTCCTTAGATACAAAAAAAATGGGTGTTCTAAACATTTGAGATAATATTCAAAATGATGAAATGGAATGTTCACATTACCAAGAAGAAACATTCTTTAAAAGTTAACAAACGTGTTTAAATGTTACGAGAACATTCATGTTTAATGTTCTTAAAAAGACAGGATGGAATGTTCCTCTAACGTTCCAAATACATTAAAAAGTGGATATTTTGTATCTTTGAACCCAGCGCTGGAGCTTCTAGATCATCGAATCCTCCAGACTCAAAGATTTCCAGACGTTGCTGGGAGTAAATGAGATGCAAACGCAGCTCAAACACATACAGATCCTTCCGTCTGTGAAGAGACACGACGCTCATCTGGAAACGCTCAGTAACGGCCAGTCCAGAGCGGTTATTCTTTGATAACCATTACTCATGCGATGATGTTTGTCTCTTGTCATTAGTCATAAGAAAAACAGCTGTGCTTTCCGTCTCTTTTGTGTTTTCAACTTTCAAAGTTGCCTGGATATCCCCGTGTTCTCCGTGCATGAAACGGTTAGTGGGGTTTAGTTTTCTCTTCCCAGGGAAATTACACGCCCCACCAGCGGCTTATTCAGAAGAGCAGCGTCTGACCCGAGACCGCAGAACATACGGGTTCATGTTCGTCTCCGGCTGTGATTAATGCAGAGACACTGACACGCTCCGCTATTAACCTCACTTCAGCTTCTTTATCTCGAGTGTGTCCGCTTTATACAGAACAGATTGATTTAATGCTAGAACTCAAGCTAATTGAATTCTAATCTTTTACTGCTGAATTAACTAAACTCTTAAAAACAAAGGTGTTTAACGATGCTTTTTATTGTCTAAACGGCTCCATTTATCATCTGAAGAATGTTTCTGCTTCACAAAAGCGTCTTTGTGGTGAAAGAAGGTTCTTCAGATGATAAAAAAGTAAGAAAGAGAGGAACTTTAATTAATTAATGGCTCTTTGTGGAACCAGAAATGGTTCTTCTATGAAATCACTATGAAGTACCTTTATTTTTAAGAGTGTAGCGGTCAAAAGTTTGGAATAATTACGCATTTTTTATGTTTTTGATAGAAGTTTCTTCAGCTCAAGGCTGCATTTATTTGATTACAAAATAGAGTAAAACCGTGAAATATTATTATAATATAAAACAGCTGTTTTCTATGTGAATATGTGTTAAACTGTAATTTATTTATGTGATTAAATCTGTATTTTCAGCATCATTACTTCAGTTTTCAGTGTCACGTGATCTTTCAGAAATCATTATAATATGCTGATTTGGGATTAAGTAAGATTTAAAAAATAAATAAATAAATTATATAATACTTTTATTCATCAAGGGCGCATTAAATTGCTCAAAAGTGACAGTAAATGCATTCATAATGTTGCAAAATATTTATATTTCAAATAAATTCTGTTCTTTTCAACTTTGTATTCATCTGTGAATCCTTGAAAAATAAAACGCATCAGTTTCCACAAAAATATTACAGTTTTCAACATTGATAATAATCAGAAATGTTTCTTGAGCAGCATATTATACTGATTTCTGAAGATCATGTGACACTGAAGACTGCAGTAATGATGCTGAAAATGCAGATTTGATCACAGAAATAAATTACAGTTTAACACATATTCACATAGAAAACTATTGTAATAATATTTCAGCATATCTGATGCAGTCTTGGTGAGCAGAAGAGCAGTGGTACAGTGAGGTGAAAGCCGTCGAACCCTGACGAGAGCACAGGAGCTGGAACAGAGATCAGGTCTCAGGGCGTCTCCGTCTCGCTCGGCTCTCAGGGTTCAGACGTGTAAGACTGACCCCGTGTCGCGACCCCTGCGCCGGGCCGGGTCACACACCGCGGGTGTAAAACCAGCGAACACTAACCCTCGGACACACACGAGATGTCACGTACATCCGTTATCTCTGTGTCGGGATTTAAATCAAGAGCAATTTGAAACATTTGTTGATTCCAAATTAGACTCAAATAAGTCTCTTCTAGAATTTAAAGAGATGTCTCAAATGTCCAATAACTCAGAGATCTTAATATTAGGGCCGTATTAAATCGGTTTTATTTTTTCTCATATTCTTTCTCAAATAAAATTGTTTTAAGGTAAGTGGTTGCAAACTATTTATTGTAGCTACATAACAAAAAAAAAACATGTTGAAAGTTAGTCAACTAAATCTGTTTATTTAAATGTAGCTAAAATAAGTTGATTTTACCTTAAAATAAATTGTAAATTCGATTAATATTTTAAATAATAGTTTCATTCTTTTTTTTCATCTAAATGTTTCTAGAATCCATTTTAATGTTTTTTTAATAATCGAAAAGGATGCATAATCAACTGAACAACATTTTTTTTTTAGAAAGTAATAATTAATTAAAATTTCAAAGCCAGAGATCACAATATTAGGGCCTTACGAAATCTCTTTTATTCCGTTTAATTTTTTCTCGGATTCTGTGTTTTTGGTTTACATTTTTCTGGAATCCATTTTAATGATTGAATTCCATTTTAATAATCGAAAAGGATGTACAATCAACTGAATTAATAAAACTGTTGAATAAGAATTTATTACATTTGTAATGTCAATGCTCTCAATATTAGGGCACTATAAAATCAGTTTTATTATTTCCCAAATTCAGTTTCTGGAATTAATTTTAATGGCTTAATTCAATTTGGATAATCAAAAAGGATGTATAATTAATTTAATTAAGTTAAAACGTTAAAACTTTTAACAAATTAATAATTAAGTAAAACAAAATTATCTCAATATTAGGGCCCAATAAAGTCGAATTCAATCCCACCCGAATTCAGTTTTATTTTTTAATTAATTTTAATGATTTAATAAAATTTAATAATCAATAAATATTTTTTTTATAATCAATTAAATCCTAAAATGTTAACAATCTATTAAAATGAGTAAAAACCAGTAAAAGTGCCCTCTGATTTTTTTTTATTCTTTCAGATATTAATTTTTCTGTATTCTGATTTTATGATTCACCACAAATGTATTACCAAAAACATTGTTAACTGAATACATATTACTAACAATTTAATTCAATATATTCTCAGTGTAATCAAACTAAAATTGTACAAGTCAATAAATATTTTTTTTAGTCAAACAAAGTGCTTTAAATATATTTATACATAATTTTTAAATATCTATATTTCAATATATATATATAAATAAAGGAAGAAAAATTAAAAATAGTAAATAAATAATTTGACTAAACGGTATTATTATTATTATTACTATAATTGAGTAGTATATACTAATATTAATGTATTTCTGATATTTATTTTGTTGAGTTGTAGTGAAGACCTTCGAGTTTCTGCATCGTGGAAATCATACGACCCTAAAATATGAACATTTGACCGAGCTCTGAGATATTAATAATTCATAGTAATTACCTGATGAGGAGAAGACAATGTATAGCGCTTCGAGTGCTTAGAAAAGCATGTAATGAATTATTATTATTAACCAAATAACAATGCTTTTATAATAAACATCTGGACGATGTCACATCACATAACGACTCTTATGATTTTGCATATTCACGTATCGTCTCAGAAGTAACTCCGTCATCCAGCACACATGTACCTCAGATGCACGGACCAGAAACGGCAGGAATAATTAGGAACACTTGCAGCTCGTTATGATGCCACGGCATACATATTTATCCCTGTCTGCTGCCGTGGAAGGTGCGCTCTGGAGCCAGCGCCCGAGGACCGGCGTTTAAGGCTTTCTGTTGTGGTGTGGATCAAATGCGAGGCCCTTATTCTGCATTTATTGTCGTGTGTTTTGCGTGCTAATAAATGCGTGACAGACGGCTCGAGGAGGTTTTGTAGCCGGTTTGTATTTTTCTCCTCGGCTGAGTTTTTAACAGCGATTCTCAAATGGAGGGGAATGAGGAGAGAGCGTATCTAATTGCTTTCATATGCCATATTATTGGCTGATTTAAATAATTGCAGACACCGGGGGGGGGGACCTTTGACCCCTAGCGGTGGCCTGGAGCACAGGCTACGGTACAAACGCTTTTTCCAGATTAAAATGAAAAGAAATAGCTTTCTGTTAATTGACAGACGGTGTGATGAACAGGAGCTCATTCCTATTGTTTGGCTTTGTGGAGGAAACATTTATGATAATAACGCATTCAAAATCAGCCATTCCACAATTATCATTATTTTATAGATAACTCATAAACTAAACATATTGTGTATGATCAGCAACTTTTCATTAATGAGTGAATGTGATACAAAATTGTATATTTAAATATTGATGAGATTTGTTTTTGCTTGAAATATCATTGTATGAAATGTATAAGAACACATTTGTGACCCTGGAGCACAAAACCAGTCATAAGGGTCTTTTTTATTATTATTAAGATTTGTGCATCATCTGAAAGCTGAATAAATCATATTTCCATTAATGTATGGTTTGTTATGATCGGACAATATTTGTAAATCTGGAATCTGAGGGAGCAAAAAAATCTGAATATTGAGAAAATCATCTTTAAAGTTGTTCAAATGAAGTTCTTAGCAATGCATATTAATAATAAAAAAAATACGTTTTAATATATTTACGGTAGGACGTTTACAAAATATCTTAATGGAACATGATCTTAATATCTAATGATTTTTGGCATAAAATAAAAATGTATAATTTTGCCCATACACTGTATGAACATTGAACCCACAACCTTTTGTGCTGCTAACGCAATGCTCTACCACTGAGCCACAATAACTCATATAATCTGAGAATTATCAGAATTAATCTTATTGGAATTAATGGATTTAATTAAATTCCTTTGTATTTATAACTCATAATTGCTCAAAAACAATCCAAGTTTATGAAACCAACGTATTTATTTCTAACAAAACATCAAAACAACATAAATATTACTCTGGAAAGTTTTCAAACTAAATTAATACATTTTACTTGCATAGATTCGTATGAAAATATAAGTAGATTCCCAATAAAAATTTCATCTTGGCAAAGTAACCCAAGAAGAGTCACTTAATCAATCCATGAATCAATCTGAACAACTCTGTTTAGTGAAAAGATTCAAAAGAGTCACTGAAATGAAGCTCTTGTTCCAGCTGAATCTGTATTTGTTAATGAATCGTTTGAATGAATGATTCAGTGACTTTTATTAAAATATAAAATCACTTTGTGCCACATATTGATAAAGTAACCCAAGAAGAGTCACCGAACCAATCCATGAATCAATCTGAACAACTCTGTTTAGTGAAAAGAATCAAAAGAGTCACTGAAATGAAGCTCTTGTTCCAGCTGAATCTGTATTTTTTAATGAATCGTTTGAACGAATGATTCAGTGACTCACTTTGTGCCACATATTGATAAAGTAACCCAAGAAGAGTCACCGAACCAATCCATGAATCAATCTGAACAACTCTGTTTAGTGAAAAGATTCAAAAGAGTCACTGAAATGAAGCTCTTGTTCCAGCTGACTTTGTATTTGTTAATGAATCGTTTGAATGAATGATTCAGTGACTCACTTTGCGCCACATATTGATAAAGTAACCCAAAAAGAGTCACTTAACCAATCCATGAATCAATCTGAACAACTCTGTTTAGTGAAAAGATTCAAAAGAGTCACTGAAATTAAGCTCTTGTTCCAGCTGAATCTGTATTTGTTAATGAATCGTTTGAACGAATGATTCAGTGACTCACTTTGCGCCACATATTAACAAAGTAACCCAAGAAGAGTCACTTAATCAATCAGTGAATCAGTTTATTAAACAGATTCAAAAGATTCACTGGGACAAAGCTCGCTACTGACATCTTTCTCATTGTGTAAAACTCAAATTGGAAGAAGTGTCTGGGTTTGTCCTGATGTTTCTGAACGCCTGTGAGATCCAGTGTGAGATGCTGTCGTTCTGTCCATCTTCAGCATTAACTAAGCACAACAGCACAGACAAGCGGGTGAGATTCGTACCTGTCAGCTCCTTCTTTAACCTGCGAAGGTCTTTTGTGAGATCTTCAAACTTGACCTGAGCAGCGTGGAAGAGATCGTGAGGTTCAGGCAGCGGGAACACGCTCTTCTCTGTCCCTGCGTTCTGAAACAACCACAACACAAGAGCTATATTTACATCTACGGGTGTGCCATATTGGAAAAAAATGATTTTCTTCAAATCTCGATATTTTTGGGGGGATTTTGTCGATAACGATAATTGGACGATATTTTGCCGAGTGTGTTATTGTGCTGATATCTGACTGCAGTTTATGATATTCTTCATATTCTGTGTGCTCAGTTCACATCAGTGATTAATCAATCTTTTCATTTAAGTTTAAATTAGATTTTTACCTTTTAATAAAGCCATTTTGTTTCTAAAAGTGTACATCTTTTGAGTCAAATTGTTACATTTAACCAGTCCATTAATATAATACACATTTAGGCTGCTCCCAAACAAATGAAACCAGTATTATTAACATTAATCTCTGCAGAAGTGTTTAGATGTATTCACACACTGTTTAATGCAGCTCAGAGGGACATGGAGTGCTTTAACCAGTTACAAATGCATCATTTGATGTTTTAAACATAAAACATTGAATACTGATAATAAAAATTATAAAAAAAAAAAAAAATGAAAATAGACTTTAAATGTGAAATTAAACCGCCAGCAGGTGGCAGCACGTCACGGTTAATAAGTGAGTCGTTGCGACTGAACCGAATCATTTAAACGATTGAATCATTTAACAAGTGAGTCACTACGACTGAACCGAATCATTTAAACGATTGAATCATTTAACAAGTGAGTCACTACGACTGAACCGAATCATTTAAACGATTGAATCATTTAACAAGTGAGTTACTACGACTGAACCGAGTCATTTAAACGATTGAATCATTTAACAAGTGAGTCACTACGACTGAACCGAATCATTTAAACGATTGAATCATTTAACAAGTGAGTCACTACGACTGAACCGAGTCATTTAAACGATTGAATCATTTAACAAGTGAGTCACTACGACTGAACTGAATCATTTAAACGATTGAATCATTTAACAAGTGAGTTACTACGACTGAACCGAGTCATTTAAACGATTGAATCTCGTCATTTATTGCATACAAAAATGTTATATACAGTGCCTTGTCCTGCTGCAGCAAATTCATTATTTGCCATAAGTTAATCATGGATGTATAACCAACTGAATTTACAATTTATTAAAAGTTTAAAGTCAGAGATCTCAATATTACGGCCCTATGAAATCTCTTTTATTATGTTCCCAAATTCTGTTCACTTTTCTCCCAGATTCTGTGTTTTCAGTTTTATTTTTTCTGGAATCCGTTTTAATGATTTAATTCAATTTTAATAATCGAAAAGGATGTACAACACTTTTAAGAATTTATTACATTTGTTTGTAAGTCATAGATCTCAATATTACGGCTCTTTGAAATTTGTTTTATTTTTAATTTTTTATCTATTTTTTTATATTTATCACTCCTCGCCCAAATTCTGTGTTTTATGTTTACTTTTTCCTGGAATTCATTTTAATGATTGTATTAAAAAAAATTATTATGAAAAAAATTATTTATAATGAGTTGAATTACAGATTTTCCCCTTTAGATTAATTTTTTATTTTCCCAAATTCTGTTTTCCATTAAAAAAAATGGTGAAATCAATTTTAATGGTTTAATTTAATTGTAACAATCAAAATTTTGTATAATCAATTCAATTCATAAAACCTTTTTACTAATTAAAAAAATTATTACAATTAAAAGACATTTTCTGTATTCTGTGTTTTGACTTAAAACAAATATATTACCAAAAATGGTGTTAATCAAATGTACAGTATATAAGTAACACTTTAATTAATCCTAATTTCAATGTAATTAAATTACATTTGAACAACTCCTTAAATTATGTGTCAAACTAAGTGCTGCACAAAAGAGGCTTACTGTTATTAATTTATACAATTTGTTAAAAATTGATACTCCTCAAAAAATGAAAACATAAAAAGTATACTTTATAAATGTAAAGTTAATAAGTGACGATTTTGTTCTCTTCAACTTGCTGGATGGAAACGATGCTTTAATTATGTTTTATGCAATATTCCAATTTTGCGCATTACTTTAATTCATAACTTTGGATGGAAACATATCTAATCTGTCAGAAAGAAAGGAAAGAGAGAAAGAGAAACTGTCCTGTTTTCCAAAACAAATATCTAAACATTCTTAGATGACGATACATTTACTTAAGATGCTAAATGACGATATGAAGAGATATGAAACTGATCAAAATGAAGCTTAAAACAAGACTAAATATCCACTAGCGGGGTCAGGAAAGCAATCATGAATGCATTGAATGCAGTAAAAAGGAAAAAAAATATTTTTGTGAAAAATATGAATACAATTAAATCCCGTGGAGCCGTACCTCGTCCATGTTCCTCAGGTAGTACGACACCATGTAATCCACCAGACATATACGATTGTCCTGAAGGGATAGAAGGTCATTAGCAGACCGTATTAAACCCAATCAAACCTTAACGAAGTCCAGCTCAGCTACTAGAGAGTCAGTAGACGTGACACCACCTCAGTGCAGGTTTATGAGGGTTATTTTCATACCCTGCTCTTGACGTCCTTTAATTTAGGCAGAATGTCCAGTCCGAATCCGTCCGCCTGACCCCGGGTCCGGTTTCCGCCGTTCATGTAGTTCCCGAAGGCCAAGATGACGCCGATCACGTCCTTCACGCTGTCGTTCTCAAGAAAAGCCTGGAGAGACACTTACATTGAGACTGCAGCACTGCATTAAAGAACAAGTCCAATGAAAGAACAAGTCCAAAAGACTGGTTCTGACAGATTTCCCACTAAGGTATAATAGAGCACATTGCATTCTGGGAAGGAGTTGGAAATGTAGTATATCATCCAAGTAGGTTCACATAGTGTGCGTGTTATACATACTGCAGTATTAGTCTAATATGAGGTCATTGAGAGTCATTGGGATGAAGCTTGTTCGAGTCAACTCTGGGTATTTGAATGAATCGTTTAATCAAATGATTCAGTGACTCACTTTGCACAACTTATTGACAAAGCGAAAAAGAGTCGCTGAATCAATCTCAACAACTCTGTTTAATTAAGAGATTCAAAAGAATCATTGGGATGAAGCTCGTTTGAGTCAACTCTGGGTATTTTAATGAATCGTTTAGACAAATGATTCAGTGACTCACTTTGCACAACCTATTGACAAAGTAAGCTTAAAAGATTCGCTGAATCAATCTGAACAACTCTGTTTAATTAAGAGATTCAAAGTAATCATTGGGATGAAGCTCGTTCGAGTCAACTCTGGGTATTTTAATGAATCGTTTAGATAAATGATTCAGTGACTCACTTTGCACAACTTATTGACAAAGCGAAAAAGAGTCGCTGAATCAATCTCAACAACTCTGTTTAATTAAGAGATTCAAAAGAATCATTGGGATGAAGCTCGTTCGAGTCAACTCTGGGTATTTTAATGAATCGTTTAATCAAATGATTCAGTGACTCACTTTGCACAACTTATTGACAAAGCGAAAAAGAGTCGCTGAATCAATCTCAACAACTCTGTTTAGTTAAGAGATTCAAAAGAATCACTTGAATGAAGCTCGTTCGAGTCAACTCTGGGTATTTTTAATGAATCGTTTAGACAAATGATTCAGTGACTCACTTTGCATAACCTATTGACAAAGTAAGCTTAAAAGAGTCACTGAATCAATCTGAACAACTCTGTTTAGTTAAGAGATTCAAAAGAATCATTGGGATGAAGCTCGTTCGAGTCAACTCTGGGTATTTTAATGAATCGTTTAGATAAATGATTCAGTGACTCACTTTGCACAAACTTATTGACAAAGCGAAAAAAGAGTCGCTGAATCAATCTCAACAACTCTGTTTAATTAAGAGATTCAAAAGAATCATTGGGATGAAGCTCGTTTGAGTCAACTCTGGGTATTTTAATGAATCGTTTAGACAAATGATTCAGTGACTCACTTTGCACAACCTATTGACAAAGTAAGCTTAAAAGAGTCGCTGAATCAATCTGAACAACTCTGTTTAATTAAGAGATTCAAAAGAATCATTGGGATGAAGCTCGTTCGAGTCAACTCTGGGTATTTTAATGAATCGTTTAGATAAATGATTCAGTGACTCACTTTGCACAAACTTATTGACAAAGCGAAAAAGAGTCGCTGAATCAATCTCAACAACTCTGTTTAATTAAGAGATTCAAAAGAATCATTGGGATGAAGCTCGTTCGAGTCAACTCTGGGTATTTTAATGAATCGTTTAGACAAATGATTCAGTGACTCACTTTGCACAAACTTATTGACAAAGCGAAAAAAGAGTCGCTGAATCAATCTCAACAACTCTGTTTAATTAAGAGATTCAAAAGAATCACTTGAATGAAGCTCGTTCGAGTCAACTCTGGGTATTTTTAATGAATCGTTTAATCAAATGATTCAGTGACTCACTTTGCATAACCTATTGACAAAGTAAGCTTAAAAGAGTCGCTGAATCAATCTGAACAACTCTGTTTAGTTAAGAGATTCAAAAGAATCATTGGGATGAAGCTCGTTCGAGTCAACTCTGGGTATTTTAATGAATCGTTTAGATAAATGATTCAGTGACTCACTTTGCACAAACTTATTGACAAAGCGAAAAAAGAGTCGCTGAATCAATCTCAACAACTCTGTTTAATTAAGAGATTCAAAAGAATCACTTAAATGAAGCTCGTTCGAGTCAACTCTGGGTATTTTAATGAATCGTTTAGATAAATGATTCAGTGACTCACTTTGCAAAAACTTATTGACAAAGCGAAAAAGAGTCGCTGAATCAATCTCAACAACTCTGTTTAATTAAGAGATTCAAAAGAATCACTTGAATGAAGCTCGTTCGAGTCAACTCTGGGTATTTTAATGAATCGTTTAGATAAATGATTCAGTGACTCACTTTGCACAACCTATTGACAAAGTAAGCTTAAAAGAATCACTGAATCAATCTGAACAACTCTGTTTAGTTAAGAGATTCAAAAGAATCACTTGAATGAAGCTCGTTCGAGTCAACTCTGGGTATTTTAATGAATCGTTTAGATAAATGATTCAGTGACTCACTTTGCACAATCTATTGGCAAAGTAAGTTTAAAAGATTCACTGAATCAATCTGAACAACTCTGTTTAATTAAGAGATTCAAAAGAATCATTGAGATGAAGCTCGTTCGAGTCAACTCTGTGTATTTTAATGAATCGTTTAGACAAATGATTCAGTGACTCACTTTGCACAAACTATTGACAAAGTAAGCTTAAAAGATTCACTGAATCAATCTAAACAACTCTGTTTAGTTAAGAGATTCAAAAGAATCATTGAGATGAAGCTCGTTTGAGTCAACTCTAGGTATTTGAATGAATCGTTTAGACAAATGATTCAGTGACTCACTTTGCACAAACTATTGACAAAGTAAGCTTAAAAGATTCACTGAATCAATCTCAACAACTCTGTTTAGTTAAGAGATTCAAAGTAATCATTGGGATGAAGCTCGTTCGAGTCAACTCTGGGTATTTTAATGAATCGTTTAGATAAATGATTCAGTGACTCATTTTGCATAACCTATTGACAAAGCGAAAAAGATTCACTGAATCAATCTGAACAACTCTGTTTAGTTAAAAGATCCAAAAGAATCACTTAAATGAAGCTCGCTCCAGTCAACTGGGTATTTTTTATGAATCGTTTAATCAAATGATTCAGTGACTCACTTTGCACCAGCTACTGATTAAATTCTAAACAGTAGTATGTTACAATGATATCACATTTTGTCTACTTAACAAGTGGTTTACACATTAATTTTTGCATTTTTAATCCTAAAATGAACAGAGAAGTCTGCATTCTTTGGCAATTCAATCAAATAATGAGTGAAGAAAATGTGTGATGTTGCTTTCAGTTGATTCATCAAATATATATATGTATGTATATCAAATATATGTATATACTAATACATACTAATTCAAAAAGTCTTATGTAGTAGTACGCCATTGCTATAACATGACCTCGTTTGGTTGCATAATCTCTGATTTCATAATTTATCATTTTTAATCCTGAAATGAAAAGAAAAGTTGTAATTCTTTGGCTTGAAGTTCTGGTTGCATGGCCATATAATACACATTTATGAAATAATGTAGTAAGTCATCGAGGTCGGTCCAAATACTGTGCACAATATGCATACCGCAGAAGTACGCTTTCACAAAGATTTGTTTATGCATGTTTAATATTAGCGATTGTATATGAGATGCGCTCACCGTCAAACAGCCTTCATCGTTCATTTTTTCAATTTGTATTATATTCCATAAGTTAACATAGCAAGTTAAATAGTTTTATACAGTTTTTTCTGCAAAGAAAAATATGCAAAATTAACAATGTCAGAGATTTCTCTCATTTGAAAGAATATTCTTCTTAAAAAAAATTGTTTTTTTGATAAATATGTTTGAGAATAAATGGCTTGAGGAGAGGAATTGAATTGAATAAATTGTGATTTCTTTGCACATTAAAAGCATTCTCGTAGCTGTGTAAAAGTACGGTTTAATGTCACGTGGATTATTGCACCGATGTCCTTGCTATGTTTCCGGACCTGGGGACATTTCAGTTGCTTTGCTGTCTATGGAGAGAGCTCTCTCACCAAAAACACCTTCATTTGTGTTCTGCAGATGAACGAAGCTCTCACGGGTTTGGAGCGACACCAGGACGGTTTTTGGATGAACTGTCCCTTTAAATATACCGGTTTAGTGCACTAAAAGTACATCTTTTATTAAGTACATAAATATGAAAATGTATTTGTAGTATACTTAGCATGAAATACATGTTTCACTACGGTTACAATAATAGAAGAGATGTCTTAATAAGTCGTCTCAGATGTTTATTGTACCTTGCTCACAGCAGAGATGCTCTCCACCTTGCGATGGACGGATGATATGGAGTCCACGAACACAGACTGGAATATGATGCAGTGCGTGCGCCGGGCGAAGTCGGGAATCTGGGAGAGTTCGTACAGGAATCTGTGTGCGGGGAAGATGAAGAGAGCAACACATCTTCACACCAACACGAGTGTGACTCAGATGAATACTAGCGGCACGAGTCACTACAGCGAGGGTCAGAGGTCACACACAGCTGGCGGGTTTTACAGGAACGCTTAAGATGTTTGTGCAGCATGTGAGAGTTCATATACACAAACCACATTAACAGACTTACACGCCTGACACGCTGCAGGGTTAGACAGCAGAAGCATTTATTATTATAATGATAATAATGTGTCATAAAGCGCGTTTAATCATCTGATGTTGTGTCACTGATATCTGGTACTAAAAAAGTGTTAAAGTATAATACATCATTTTTTTGAATATAACAAATATTACTGGAATATGGTTCACACTCAGTGTTTGTAAGATTGCAATTTTTTTTTAAATATGTTTTATATTTTATGCTTTCACGTTCATTTTAGTTCAAGCTTTAAAATCAAATTTTCAGTTTTTTGTCATTTTTATAATTTAATCATTTTTGTCATTTTGTGATTTTTTTTTATCTTAATTTATTCATTTTTATTTAATTTGTTGTAATTTTAGTTATTTTAGTACATCAAATTAAACGAAGCCTAAATGAGAAAAGGTGTCGAAATAAAATAGGTTTAATTTTTATTAAATATTTTATTTCAGTTAATATTTATTTTATTTCAAGTAAAATTGTTTTAGCTAACTGTGTTAAGCCTTTTAACAAAGAAAATATTATTTTAGTCGTTTTACTTCTAAATTGTGTATTTAATTTATTGTTAATGATGCATTACTTGCTGTTTCTTTGTAAATATTTATGGAAAATGATCAATTTCTGAGTGAATATAGTTTAAATGCATACTGTGTGAAAGTCACCATGTTATTGTGGCTTGACATGAGGCTCTTAAAGTCTCAACTTAACACTAAATATAAAGTTTAGATCTTGTGGCGATATTTTCAAAACCTGTTTTTATGAGCTGATGATTTGAAGTCAAAATAGTTTCGTGCTCATTGACAGATACAGACTATAACTATAACAATCATGAACCAGAAGATGATGATTTCAACAAATCATCAATTCAATTATTGTTATAATAACACCGTTCTGCATTATATTAGCTGAATAAAATCCAATACTTGCTTCTTACTAATTCTGAGCATCTGATTCCAAAAATAATGTGTGTTTTGCTGGAGCACATCACACTTTCTCACAAAATATGATGCATTTTGAAGCAGTTTTGCTGTTGAGAATCATTTGCATGTGAAGAAGTCTTGCAATACTCATAAATCAGCAGAAAAACACACGAATCCAGATCAATTCTCATCAATTCTCTACTCCTGATTCCAAGGTCAGATGTGTTCTGCATCCAAACAGCAGAGAACACGACAGATTGTAACAGTCTCTGACATTAAACGGAGTTTTGAACATATGTATCCAGTTCTTTGTTTATTGTGAGTTCAATGATACATTCTGAGCTCTTTTCACGGCTTTTGTTATTATAAAGCTGATACATATCGAATCTGAACATCATAATTGCTCCTTTGTAAACAAAACTACTCGATGGAATGCTTTTATTGATATTTCTGAACTCAGCATTATTAAATGCAGTAATACTATGCTTTTTTTTTGCAATTTAACAGAATGAAGATGCAGGACTGTGTTATAAATGAATATTAAATAATTGCATTATTATCCTAAAATGTGACCCTGAAGCACAAAACCAGTCATAAGTGTAATTTTTTTTAAATTGAGATGTATGCATCATCTGAAAGCTGAATAAATAATATTTCCATTGATGTATGGTTTGGACAATATTTGTAAATCTGGAATCTGAGGGTGCAAAAAAATCTAAATATTGAGAAAATCATCTTTAAAGTTGTTTAAATTAAGATCTTAGCAATGCATATTACTAATCAAAAATTAAGTTTTATGGTAGGACATTTACAAAATATCTTCATGGAACATGATCTTAATATCTAATGATTTCTGGCATGACAGAGAAATTTATAATTTTGACTCATACAATGTATTGTTGGCTATTGCTACAAATATACCCCAGCGACTGGTTTTGTGCTCCAGGGTCACGTACATGGTCTCTGACGCGACCCACGAGTTATTCAGTGCATGATCAGAGCGACTCGATGACGTACTGTTCCGGTTTATCCAGAAGTTTCACCTCGTCTTCTTTAGACGTCTCGTAATGTTTCTTGATCTTCTCCAGTTCGTCAGGCTGAGCTCTCTGTCAACATTCACAACAGAACCATTAGAAGTCAAACTACTGCAGGAGTATAACATACAGTGATTATAATAGCACCGGCACAAACACATCTAGATGCTGGGGATGGATCAAGAGCTAACTGGGCTTCAAATCACTCACTTTGTGCAATATTACAGTCATAATTCATAAGTCTCTCGCATAAAAGATGATGAGGATCTTTTGATGCTCCACACTGACTTCAACTATGGAAGTCAACGGGGACCAGAAACAGAAGAAAGAAACTCAACAAATGATTTTCGGGTGAACTATCCCTTTAAAGGTCTCATATTGTCAAAACAGAAATGTCCTGTTCATGATAACAGAGGTCTAGGAGATATGTAACTACCATATAAGTTTCAAAACAGTAAAGCACACACAGCTTGCATAAACTAGCTGTGCTCTTGTGACTAATGTATAAATCTACTCCGTCACCATCCATCCTTCAGCCACAATTAATCACCAAAATGTATATACAATTATAAATCATCAGCTTGTTGTTTTACACACATGCACACAGACATTATCTCATACACAGACAGCATAGTCGTGAGATGCAAGAGACAACAAGACAATACTTTATTGAACCTTTTCTCATAAGAAGTGTGCATTTTGACGATTGTTTCTGTCTAGTCCGCTTGTTTTATCTCGTTTAACCACAGCTGTCGTTGGTTTTTGTCTGGCAGTGGCAGCAGGTATGTGATCAAATGTCTAATTTGAGGCTGTATTACGTCGCTTCTGGCACCTAAGAGCTAATTTTAAGCTCCTTGTGTATCTGAATCTGTGCTGGGTTGAACTGAGCCTGTTAAAATAACAGGCCAATCAGAAGAGAGGCTCATGAATATTAATTAGACAGGCCAAAAAAATTGACCTTTTAAGAATAAGAATATGTATAACACACGCACACACACACATGCACGCACACACACACACACACACACACACACACACGCACGCACGCACGCACGCACGGCACGCACACACACACACACACACACACACACGCACACACGCACACACACACACACATGCACGCACGGCACGCACACACACACACACGCACACACACACACACACACACACACACACACACGCACAAGCACACGCACACACACACACACACACACACAGTTACACGTTTAATGAAGTAATAAAGGCAAACAGCTGGTGCTGTAGAAAATAAACAAAGAGTGAAGAAGGAGAATAAAAATCAGGTGTTAATCTGGTCCGGGTTCGGGTTTCATTCGAGTACTCACGTTCTCATATAAAGCTTCAATGGTCTCCAGATCCACCACAGAATGATCCACCGTCAGAACAGCTGCAATATAACGGAAAACAAACACATCCTCGTTATAAACACCAGATCTGTCTGTTTACTACAGCCACAACCGCATCAAAACACACTTAAACTTCACTTTACATCACAAGTTTTGTGTTTGAAATCTTCTTTCTGGGGGTTTTCAGCCTAATCTTCTCCCAGACACATTTGCACCTCTGGCCAGTTGTATTAGCTTTGTTAAGACTGTGTCTTATTAACTAGTCTGACTAACTAGTCTTACTTGGATTCAAATTAGACCAGTTTAAGTTTTTCTGTATGTTATGACCGGTGTTAAATAAAACAATCAAACTTTTAAGCGTAGTCTAAGCAGCTTATGCAAGGAAATAAACAGCTTATGAAGCAGAAGTATGTCAGATTGTGCTCTCGCTCTAATGACCAATCAAATGCGAGTAAACGAGTGTGATTGATCATGTGACTGTGTACGGATGGGTTTTCTCTTTTTAAATTATTTTGTTTATGTTACACATATTAATAGTAGATTTATTTTAATTTATTTATGAATCCAAAATATTTTTGAGTAAACAAAACATTTTTTTTTCAAATCTCTTTAGCCCTTTTTCTTTAATTTGTAAACTTACATTTTTGTTTTTCATTTTGACTGAACATTTTTACAGTCAAAATGAAAAACAAATGATTTCGCGTATCGCAAATCATTTGATTCAGACTGAGACTTCGGAGTGGGTTCGTGAATCATTTCAGAAATAAAATGGTTCACGATCTGAGCTTCGAGTCCCGATCTGAAATGATGGTTCGCAAATCTTTTGATTCAAATCAGGATTTCAAATCGCATATCGTGAATCATTTGAATCAGACCGGGAACTGAAATGGGGTACCGCGAATCATTTGATTTATGTCGGACATTCTCGTATCACAAATCATTTGATTCCCAGATTTCGGAGTGGGTTCGTGAATCATTTGAATCACGATTCACGAGTCGCGATACGACTGACAAGATGGATCGC
>CM049880.1:885058-897558 GCA_027474115.1 Schizopygopsis malacanthus | reverse complement strand
GAATAAATATTAACATTAGGTTTAATTATGAATGTTAACTTTATTTCATCTAGTTAGCATTTTAATTTAGTTTAACTTAATGTTCTTAAATTTCTAAAACTAAACCTGAAATAAAATTTATAAGAACTATAGTCATACAGGATAAAAATATGGCAAAACACAACAAAATTACTACAGTGTTAACTTAAATTAGAATGTAAAAATAAAAATGTATTCAAAATATTAATAAAAACTCTAATAAAAATTGAAAAATTTCAATTAAACTAAAATAATATTGACTTATATCAGTTCAAAGCAGGGTTATTACTGTTAACTAAATCCATAAAACATTTTCATTACTTGAAACAAAATAAACATTAAATATTACAAATAATTAATATAATAAAAATAGCTTAAGCTTCTTTTATTTCAGCCTCTTGCCAAGGCGATATTTTTCATTATCAATTTTGTTTAGTTTAAGTATTAAAATGACTAAAATCATATCTAAAACCTTTGTTAGTTGAATCAAAATAAACATGAACTAAAATAAAGTATCAAAAACATACAAATGTTATTTCAGCTACACTTCTCATTTTATTTAGCACTAATGAAAATAATTTTGTTGTGATTTTATAATTATATAATTAATAATATAATTTTTATAAATCAATACAATCCTAATGTTTTCAACTGAAAGTAAATATAATCTTGACTAAAACAGGACATTCTAAAATGCTTAACGTGGCTTAATGCATTAAAACTCGTTAATTAAGCATACTATTCACAGACAAGAAGATGAGACAGAATAAGAACGCAACACGTTTAATTACGCGTCAAGCGACTTCCTTCCATAGAAAACCATTAAAACGTAGGTTAATGCATTGCAACAGTGTTTAAAAAAAATGTCACACTCAATTAACATTATTAATAAATCATAGCGGTTTTTAGTATTTTCTAAAAACATGATTTTAATTAATATAGCCACGTTAAGTGATTTCCTCCCATACAGAAAATGCTTAATGTGTAATTCGTATTATGTACTCATATCTGTACATAGTATGATTTATTAATAATGTTTATTGAGTTTAGTATTTAAAAAAACTGTTTTAATGCATTAAGCCACGTTAAGTGTTTTTCACGTTAATCGTTTTATCGAATGTCCCACTAAAACTGATTACTAGCATTGATGCATTAGGCAGACGCTACATCTTTGCATTGCATTGCATCACCCTGACGCCATTTTGGAGAGTATCCTGACGTATGCGCGCGCTTCGATCTGAACATAAACAGCGTATCCGCGCGGTGCGGCCGACACAGAACAGCATACAGTGTTTATGTTCAGTGGATACTCTTTAAAATGGTGCCAGGGTGACGCAGAGGGGATGAATTGTTGAATAAAGTTGTTATTTTTGTTTTCTTTGTGCACAAAAAGTATTCTCACAGCTTCGTAAAATTAAGGTTGGACCGCTGATGTCACGTGGATTATTGTAGCACGTTTCTGGACCTTGATCGTGTTTGGATCCTTGCTGTCTATGAAGGGTCAGAGAGCTCTCGGACTTCATTAAAAATATCTTAATTTGTGTTCAGAAGATGAACGAAGGTCTCACGGGTTTGGAACGACACGAGGGTGAGTAATTAATGACAGAATTCTCATTTATTGGGTGAACTATCCCTTTACTGTTATTTTCAGTTAAATATAATAACTCTGGTGGATAGAAGAAAGAAAGAAATACTAATACGCGGAGACTTACTTGTTGTCCTGAATCTGGATGCGGCTCCAGTAGAGCGGTTTCATGGGGCAGGCCGGTTCCAAGGCCGGTTTACGCGGCGCTTTCTCCGTCGCCTGTCCGAATCCAAACCCGCCGAAAGCAGGAGGAGGAGGAGGAGCGCCAAAGCCGGGCATGGGTGGAGGAGGGGGCGGAGCTCCCGGTAGACCGGGTGGAGGAGGGGGCGGGGCTCCAGGGAGAGGTGGAGGAGGGGGCGGTGCTCCTGGTAGACCGGGAGGGGGTGGAGGAGGGGGCGGGGCTCCAGGGAGAGGTGGAGGAGGGGGTGGAGCTCCTGGTAGACCGGGTGGGGGCGGGGCTCCAGGGAGAGGCGGAGGAGGGGGCGGGGCTCCAGGGAGAGGCGGAGGAGGGGGCGGGGCTCCTGGTAGACCGGGTGGGGGCGGGGCTCCAGGGAGAGGTGGAGGAGGGGGCGGGGCATATGCAAGTCCAGGTAAGGGTGGGGCAGGAGGAGGGGCGGAGCTACCAGGTAGAGGAGGCAGTCTTGGACCCACACCCAAACTCATGCTGATGGAGTCCAGGTCCAGTTTTTTGGGCGGGCTGGAGCTGGAGCTCGGCGCTGGTCTGGCTCCGTCACTCTCGGGGGTTTTGATGAAGGTCTCGCGGTCGGTCTGGACGCACACGTTGCGGAAGCTTTTGGGCGGCTGGTCGTCTTCGGTGGAGACGCAGACGTCCTTCAGCTCGCCGCGCTCCTGGACGGTGTTATACACCTGCGTCCGCTGCTTCTCTCCGATGAGCGACTCCAGACGAGACACGACCTCCGCATGCTCGCCTCGAACCTGGAAGAGCTGCAGCTCGAAATCTGCCTGGAGACACACACAACAACAAGTACTATCAGTATGCAACGGACTATAAACACATCAGGGTCATCACTGTGACGAAAACTACAGTAAAATAAATCAAGGATGCAGTTATCATTTTCGTTCAGTTTAACTTGTTTAACTTAGTTTAAATAATAATAATAATAATTAATAAATAAAGAAGAATAAAATAACAGTAAAATGTATCAAAACCACATAGATATTTTTTAAAAATCAAGAATAAAATAAAAGTAAAAATTAATCAAAACCATAGATATAAAAAAATTATCAAGAATAAAATAATAGTAAAAATTTATCAAAACCATATAGATATAAAAAAAATAATCAAGAAGAATAAAATAATAGTAAAAATTAATCAAAACCATATAGATATTTTTAAAAAAAATCTAATAAAAAGAACAAAAGCAAACATCAAAATTACTAAAATATTAACTAACATGAAAATAAAAATATATAACTAAAATAATAAAAAAATATTAAAAAGTATATATATATATTTTTTAATCTGAACAAAAAAAAAATCTAATAAATATACAAAAATACTACAACTTTACATTTTAAATTAAATATAAAAAACCTAATAAAAAAAACTATTAAAACAAATTGGAAAAAAATATATAAAAATGACAAAAACAAGCATCAAAATGACCAAAACTTTTAAATTAAAAACAAAAAAATATATAAAATAAAAACTATATTAAATATTATTACACAATATTTACAAAAACTATTACAATATATCAATGACACTGAAACACAGCAAAACATGATTTCTTCCTCAGTGTCTTTCTCTTCAAACAAATATCAAACATCTTCAAATCAAGATATATTTACTTCAGATGCAGAACGACATCAGATTATAACAACAAATATCAGCCAATGGGGTCAAAATAAGGGTTAAAACATTTAACATTATTTTATAACATGCTCTATACAGATATTAGTTTGATATCCAGAGGATGAACATTAGTTGTTTTGCCAGTCAGTGCTGTTTGCATCCCATTCAGACTCTCTACAGTCTGAAATAACAGATGAGTTCAGCAGTAAAGCATGGTCTTGTTTGATACGAGGAGCATCTGGAGTCCATCAGAACACCACAGCTCCCTTCACGCTGCCCTCACATTCAGTATCACTGTTTACAGGCAGAGGTCAGCGCATTAAACCTGCTGCTGCGAGCAAACCACGTCTTCACTGACTGAACACTTCAGAGCAAACATATGCACTTCCTCTAATCAAAATAATCAATGTAGACATGTATCAAAATCAATACAAATAACAAAAACAAACAAATCTAATTCATGTGAAATTAACAAAAGTATTACAATTAGAACCAATTCTAAATATTAATAAAAAAAATGAATAAAAATAACAAAAACAAACAAATCTAAAATAAAACTCTAATTAATGTGAAATTAACAAAAGTATTCAAACTAAAACCAATTCAAAAGATTAATTAAAAAAGCTAATAAAAATAACAAAAACAAACAAATCTAATTAATGTGAAATTAACAAAAGTATTCAAACTAAAACCAATTCTAAATATTAATTAAAAAATCTAATAAAAATAACAAAAACAAACAAATCTAATTCATGTGAAATTAACAAAAGTATTACAATTAGAACCAATTCTAAATATTAATTAAAAAATCTAATAAAAATAACAAAAACAAACAAATCTAAAATAAAACTCTAATTAATGTGAAATTAACAAAAGTATTACAATTAAAACCAATTCTAAATATTAATTAAAAAATCTAATAAAAATAACAAAAACAAACAAATCTAAAATAAAACTCTAATTAATGTGAAATTAACAAAAGTATTAAAATGCAAACCAATTCTAAATATTAATTAAAAAATCTAATAAAAATAACAAAAACAAACAAATCTAAAATAAAACTCTAATTAATGTGAAATTAACAAAAGTATTAAAATGCAAACCAATTCTAAATATTAATTAAAAAATCTAATAAAAATAACAAAAACAAACAAATCTAAAATAAAACTCTAATTAATGTGAAATTAACAAAAGTATTACAATTAGAACCAATTCTAAATATTAATTAAAAAATCTAATAAAAATAACAAAAACAAACTAAATTACTAAACAGTTTGCTAAAATAAAAATGAAAAATCTAAAAAAAAAATGAATTCAAAATATGAATAAAAATGGTATATAAAAAATATAAAAAAATTGTAAAACTTTGACAAAAATTAGAATGAAAACATAAAAAAAAATATAATTAATTGAAAATGTTCATAAAAAATAAAATAAAACGACAAACATAAATAGCTACAACAAAAAATATAACTGAAAATGAAAACCAAGTAAAAAAAAAATGATTAATAGAAAATGTAAATAAAAACAGCAACAACAAAAAAAAAAAAACTTTAAATTAGTGTACTTAAATTGACTAAAATTAAAATTAATACTGAAAATATAAAACTAAAAACTAATTCAAAATATTCATAAAAACTATAAAGGCATAATTAAAAATAATCTCATCTAATAAAAATGACAAAAAACAAACAACAAAATTATTCTAAATTTGACTAAAATTGAAACATAAAATCAAAAATGTTAATTAATTGAAAATATTAATAAAAAATAACAAACATTAAAAAAGTAAAAACGACAAACATAGATAACAACAATTTAAATTGAAAACCAAGTAAAAAAAATTATAATAAATTTAAAATGTTAATAATAAAAATAACATTAAAAACTAAAAATTATAAAAATAACACTAAGAAAAAAAACACTAACTTAAAATTGACTTAACCAGCTTAAATAAAAAAAATTAAATGAATACTGAAAATATAAAATTAATTCAACATATTCATAAAAACTATAAAGGCATAATTAATAAAAAAAAAATCAATTCTAATAATAACAACAAAGTTACAAAAAACTTTGACTAAAATTAAAACAAAAATATAAAAACAAAACCAAAACTGTAATAAAAACTATAAGAGAATATCAAAGATATTAAAATAGCACTGCTATACATACAATCCTCCCAAACACCCCAAACACTTTTATATCAAGACACTTCAGATGCACAGCGGCAGAAGAGGAGTTGTGTACGAAACCTGACGCACCAAAACAAAGAGAGTTAATCCTTCACATCAAGTCTATTATTCTGACCCCGTTGGCAGATATTTGTTCATGTATTAATCATAAATTCATGTTTTGATACACCATTATTTAGAAAACATTTTTTTGTGGTGTATAACGATCATATATGTTCACGATTACGGTCTGTGGAGGTTTAACCCTCGTCTCTGAATAAAGCTCAGACCCAAGCGCTCATATATGATCAAATGAAGACTAGAAGGAGGTCCTGATGAAAGTCTGAGAGCGTCGATCATAAAGCCCGTGTGATGCTCGGCTCGTAAACTAGTGGCTCGTCCACGTCACTGATTGTCCATCGCGGCCGGCGCCGGTGTTATGTGCTTTCAAAAACAATTAAACGTCAGCGGACTGCTGGGATCTGGATCGTCGAGCTTTAATTAAATCTGCATCGAGTGCTAAACAGACGAATCCGGTTCGTCGTTACTCGTTACCTTACAGTCAACGTGAATAATTACTGTTTTCCCAACGCATGGTCCGGTCTTACTGTAAGTGATTAATTAGTGATTAAACACATTTCGTCTGTCACTAAAACATCTACTGCACTCAGAGGTGTTCGTTTAGTATTACTGAAATAGTGTTAGCATTTCTATTAATATTTTCAATATGTTCTCATATTTATTTTTTCATAAAAAATTGTTAAAGTTTCAATAATTTATATCAGGTTTTTTTATGTCTATTTTGGTTTAATACGTTTTTATTCCAGATTTAGTTTTATTTTGTTTTGTATATCAGATAAAATGTAATTAATGTTTTATTTTATTTTAATATTTTATTTTAAGTAAAAGATTTTATTATTATTATTTTTATTTTTTTATACTTATATCTATATAGTGTCTATTAATTTTTGTTTCAGTTGTACTTTTGAAAATGAGAAATTAGTTGAAATAAAAAAAAATTAAGAATATATATATAAATATATATATATATATTAGTATTAGTGCTGTCAAAAGATTAATCGCGATTAATCGCATCCAAAATAAAAGTTTGTTTACATAATATTTATGCGTGTACTGTGTATATTTATTATGTACAAATAATAAATACACACACATACAGTATATATTTTGAAAATATTTACACGTATATATTTGTTCTAATATTTTTAATTATATATGAATATATTTAATACATAAACAAAAAATATTTTTCTTAAATATATACATGCATGTGTGTTTATTTATAAAAACATAATAAATATACAAAGCACACACACACACACACACACACACACACACACATATATATTATGTAAACAAAAACTTTTAATTTGGATGCAATTAATCTTTTGACAGCACTAATTGTTAAACACACACAAACACACACACACACACACACTCACACTCACACACACACACACACACACACACACACAGACTCACACTCACACTCACACTCACACACACACACACACACACACACACACACACACACAGACTCACACTCACACACACACACACACACACACACACACACACACACAGACTCACACACACACACACACACACACACACACACTTGAATCCAGCTAAAGTTATTTTATTTCAAGTTTTTTATGGCTTTAGCTATCTATACCCCTGGAACCCAGAATAATAAAACGTCCGTCTGAAACAGAAGAGAGCACCGGGTTCGATCCGAGCGTCTCTCCTGACCTCTAGTGCTTTCTCTCAGTACTGCAGCACTGTGTGGACACAACACTTACATGCAGTTTCTCCAGCTCCTCTTTACTCTCTCTCTTCAGCTGCAGGAGAGCAGCCTGGTGCTCTGAAACACACACACACAACAGCCAGAGTTCATTCACCGAGAGAAAAACACAAACTACAACAGTACATGAGCTCAGGTGCTCCTCCGGCCATGAAGGAAGAGTATAGAGTTCAGTTCATCAGATCAAAAATCACTCATAACCTGATGAGATCTCAGACTCAGAAGAGAATGAAAAGTATCTGGATAAATGCACGGCTCTATGATTTTAAGTCTTTGAATGTTCGCCGGTTCCCGCCTCCTTCTTCCCGATCGACTAAGAACTGCGTTAACTGTGATATTATGATAACTAGTCAAACACTAAATTAATATGACGAGCTGCAGCTCAAAACACATGTTCGATGGAGTTTGTAGCTTAATTCACTATATTTGAAATAGTTTGAGCTGCAGTTCAATAGAAACCAGTTGAAAGCATCCAGTCTCTCATAGCATTGTAGTGATCGTTCAATTATGAGTCAATATTGTAATCAATATTTGAGGAATGATTGTTGTGTGATTGATTGTATTAGTCTATAGCAGTGTTTCTTTTAAAGTCCTGCCTCCATTTCATATCTCATATCCACTAATTATATTTCCAACTTTGATAAACGCATGTTAAACTTTTAAATGACTTGCTTATTTATTTTTTAATGTCTTTTTTGATGGATCTTTAGGGGTTATCTTGATTTAGCAAGTGTTTCACATAAATTGAGTTATTTCTGGCGGCCCGTCATTATATCAAAACTGACCGGCACAAATTACAAGATTTTCCAAAAGGCTTATACTTCGTTGAAACATGAACATTGCATGTTTCAAAATCAAAATGCACCGCAGGGGTTTTATTATGAATTTATCAGCAAAAAAAAAAGCTCGATGTTGTTTTTATTTCGTCTTTCCTGTAATGTAGCGTTTGTGAGCGCTGTGCTTATTTGATTACAGCTGTTACCGGGGAAAACATTATATCTGCGCTCCAAACATAAACAAAACGCTTCAGAACGGTGTTGAGAAGGTGCTTAAGTTTTGAGCTATGTATTATTGCTATACATTATGCTACTACTACTATTACCATCTTGTGCCTTGCAATAAACAATTACTCTACTCTCTTTTATGAGATGAAGCGGGAAAAAGACAAAGAAAATTGCAAAACAAGTTTTGTAATAACCATTTGTTCCGGTCCGGACCTTTGACACTGATGAGAATTCAGATTTGGACTTTGAGAACCCCTGGTCTATAGAGTGATAGTCGATGTAAAAAGAGGATACACTTTATAATTCGACCAGAAGTCTGAATAAAAGTGTCTGCTACATTAATAAATACAAAACAAATGAAAGACTTGTGTTTAAAATAATTGTTCTTTCATTTATATTCAATGTTAAGCTCAATAAAACTCAAAATCTTTTTGCAACAGACTCCGACTATTAATGTGTTTTCATTGATGAAATGCCTCGCGCACACACACTATATACACACACACACACACACACACACACACACACACACACACACACACACACACACACACACACACACACACACACACACACACACACACACACTCACACATACTCACACACACACTATACACCACACACACACACACACACACACACACACACACACACACACACACACACACACACACACACACAGACTACACACACACACACACACACACACACACACCACACACACACTCTCTCACACACACACACACACACACACACACACACACGCGCACTACACACACTCTCACACACACTCTCACAAACACACACACACACACACACACACACACACACACACACAGACAGACACAGACTACACACACACACACACACACACACACACACACACACACACACACAGACAGACACAGACTACACACACACACACATACACACTCACACTCACACACCACACACACCACACACACACAAACACAGACACAGACTACACACACACACACACACACACACACAGACAGACACAGACTACACACACACACACTCACACACCACACACACACAAACACAGACACAGACACAGACTACACACACACACACACACATGCTTGTGGACTCACACCCATCAGAGCTCAGAGCTGGATCAACCAGAGCGGCTGGTTTAGTGTTTTACGAGTCAGAAATAATTAACCGGCTCGGTGTAATTTAATGAATCAAGCTCCTGCATTCATTCCTTCAGTCCTTCAAACCGAGATGACAAACAACAACATCTGAGCTTCTAAACCCAGAGGGCACAGATTAGATTAGATTAGATTCGATTAGGTAAGAAGGTGTGGAGGAGATGAGAAGACAAACCCACTCACCGGCTTCAGTGTAACGCAGACCGACCTTCTCCTCTCCATCTTCTTTAGGTGGAGGCCAGATGGCCTGCAGACGGCCAGGGGTTCGGTCCTCAGCGTCGGACGGAGACGTGACCTCAGACTGAGGAGACACACACACAGTGTGCAGAAATTCAGAGAAAGCCAATGCACTGCATGAGCACACACACACTCGATTTCATTCAGCTGTAAAAATTAGTACTTCATAAATAACTCAGCTGAAAAAAGTTTATAAAGAACCTTAAAAATGACATAAAATGCTGCCCACGGTATCTGAGATTAACAGTCACTAAATACCAAACGCACACAAGTAAACGAGTATCAGTTGACCAAGAACAGCATCATTAAATCAAAGTGTAAGAGAAGTAATCTCCACCAAAACACAAACACATTTGACTGATATATATTTATATATATATTAGTGGTGGGCCGTTATCGGCGTTAACGTGCTGCGTTAACGTGAGACTTATCGGCGATAAAAAAAATATCGCCGTTAATCTATTCTCAAAGTTGGGTTGGGAGCTGGGTCTATACTACGCAAGCTATGATGACTTTCACCCTGATATTTTAGCGCGGATGTATACCTAGCCGAATTACACTGTAGGGGGCGAGAACGAGTCTTCGAACTAGAGGCTCGCAGTCCGTGATGGACAGATTGTTAACGGCTGGTCTATGTGGTAATACAATCGGGCAGGACATCCAAACGCTCACCTATCATTCATCAACCTCAAATATGGCTTTTCATCTGAAAGATGTATGTAGTAGCAACTTTACATGGCCGCTCAATATGATGTTAACCTAGAGAAATGTGCGCTATTGAAGTGTTTGTGTGGAAGCGCGTTTGCGCAGGACAGGCTCCGGTGAGTTCACTTGCTCTTAAAATCTCCGTCATTTTTGGTCATACAGATAAAAGTAGCCTAATACATCTTTCGAATCTGTAAAGACTCTACATTTATTTGTGTGCACTCAGAATAACAACGAAACGTTGCGCTTTTAAGCAAACAGGATGCGCTTTAGGTCTCCTGTGAACTTGAGAATTCACTCCCGTGTCACCCTCTGCTTCGAACCTGTGTGTATGCCTAACGTTACTGTGAAATTACCACATCAGACGTGACGTGCTAACATGGATGCAGCTATGAAGCCGCCGGGTTTGCTTCAGGGAAAATGTATTTTTAAGAAGCTTCCCAATGGAAACTGTAAACAGTTCATCACGACCTCTTATGTAGGCCTACAGTTCAAAATTCATGTTTAACTGAATAAACAGTTAGTAAACACAAGTACATCTTATTGAACATAGTTTATTTTCATCACCAATTATCATAGTAGAACAGCTTTCTCAAGCAGTTTGTGATGCATTTTGGAAACAGGAGATGAGCCCCTGGTCTAATGCGCCACCTGGCTTGAGAAACCCGTTCTCAAAGACTTACTTTGAGTCATTATTTGGGTAGCACACATATTCTGAATGCCTTCGGCAGAATTCAAATGAGCCATTTTAATCTAGATTAAAAAAATTAATCTATGCCCACCCCTAATATATATATATATATATATATATATATATATAATGCTCAGAGCTGATTTCCACCAAGATGCAATCAAATTAAAAGAACAACACTTTGCATTAAGGTCTCTTTGATTAAGGGTTTCGCTAACACAAACTAACAATGAGACATATATTTAATTAAAAGCTATGTTATTAAACTTTTGTGTATATTAATGTTAGTTAATAAAATACTGTTTGATAAATAAATAAATAAATACATTTATTAAAATTCATAATTACAATATTTATTTAAATTAAATTAATACTGTTAATAAAATATAGTTTGTTTATAAAAAACACTGTTCACTGGTTGCTTTCGTTATTTCACAATACATAATTAATATAAAAGACACAACAGATAGAGGTCTGCTACCCGACCCGAACCCGCGGGTCCCGAAATACTGTCGGGTTTCGGGTCGGGTTTCGGGTTAATGTTTAATGGATAGCCTCGGGCTCGGGTCGGGTTCGGGTTTGTAGCCAAAACTATATGCAGAGGCTTTGCTGCTTTCATAGACGCACGCACACACATTGCCCACAGATATCAGAGATCGCGCAGAGCACAAACATCACGGACACTTTTATTAGTAAAATAGCTTCGACAGGCTACTGACTCGCAAGTCACAACATTATTTATCTGCAATGAGGCGGCAAAATCGCTGTTTTTGAAGTAACTAAGCCTCATTGCTTGTAGAGAGAGACGCGCAGACGCAGGTTCACACGCACGCGCAACATTCCCCCTTCTCTCGGTCTCGGTCTCTCTCTCTCTCTCTCTCTCTCTCTCTCTCTCTCTCGCTAATTCAAATAAATGATTAATGCATTCAAATAAATACAATCTTATTTAAGATCTTATGTCTGATTTAAAGTAGACAGAATGCTAACGAGCCTTAACTGACAAAAAATGACCATAATTTGTGAAGAATTATCTTCATACAAAATTCATAAACTCGGCAGAATGTATGCGACCGCTGCACCTGATGTTCACAAACTTTCATAACTGGTAAATGTTTGTGAAATGGCAGAGCCTTGATTAATCTATTTCTTTGCATGCAATCGTGAAATGCAACCTTTTTCCTTTTTTTTTGTTGGCTATTCGTTTGGGGGGGGGATCTCGGGTCGGGTTCGGGCTCTAAATTTAACTGTGCCGCTCGGGTCGGGTCGGGTT
>CM049880.1:870058-880058 GCA_027474115.1 Schizopygopsis malacanthus | reverse complement strand
TGTATAAATTTGTTTTTCTGTATTTACTTAACCACAAAATAATTTTTGTCTTAAAAGGAAAAAAAGCATTAAAATAAAGTGATTTAAATATGGGAAAAGGAAAAAATATTGGTTATAATCTGAACTAAACCTAGTTTAAAAATCAACGTGTTTCCTCTTTGAATTAACCCTAATTATTGTGTGGCATTTAGTTTTTCCTGAAGATGCTATATTAATGTTAAAGTATTGAAATAAAACTTACTGACTTTGTGCACACAACAACTTCCAAAACAACAAAACAACTTCTCAAAAAAAAAAAATGATTTTATTTGTTTTAACACTTGTGGTGCTGCTGGTCAAAAATGAAAAGTAAAAATGATCCCACAAAAATGGCTTACTATTTTTTTTTTTATTATTGTTCCGCTATACTATATTATTTCCAAATGTTGGATTCAATTTATCAATTTTTATTTTCTTTTTGGTTACACTTGTAGTGTTTCCAAAATTATTGCTTATTATTATTACAAAAATGGCTTATTTATAAAAATGGCTTATTATTATTAAATATATTTTTTTATTTTTGTTTCCGTTTGCTATATTATTTCTAAATAATTTTTCTCTCAATAAGCACAGGTTTTCGGTTTATTTTTGGAAATGATGGATTGTAGGCAAAAACTGAGGTGCTTTGATAACCTCGTATCAATGAACCCTGCGATCAACCAGCTCCAAAGAGAAACTAAACCTGTGCTAAGAAAACAAACTGATAATATAGTAATGTTTTGCTGATAATATAGTAATGTTTTGCTGATAATATAGTAATGATTTGCTGATAATATAGTAATGTTTTGCTGATAATATAGTAATGTTTTGCTGATAATATAGTAATGTTTTGCTGATAATATAGTAATGTTTTGCTGATAATATAGTAATGTTTTGCTGATAATATTGTAATGTTTTGCTGATAATATAGTAATGTTTTGCTGATAATATAGTAATGATTTGCTGATAATATAGTAATGATTTGCTGATAATATAGTAATGATTTGCTGATAATATAGTAATGTTTTGCTGATAATATAGTAATGTTTTGCTGATAATATTGTAATGTTTTGCTGATAATATAGTAATGTTTTGCTGATAATATAGTAATGATTTGCTGATAATATAGTAATGATTTGCTGATAATATAGTAATGTTTTGCTGATAATATAGTAATGTTTTGCTGATAATATAGTAATGTTTTGCTGATAATATAGTAATGCTTTGCTGATAATACAGTAATGTTTTGCTGATAATATAGTAATGATTTGCTGATAATATAGTAATGTTTTGCTGATAATATAGTAATGTTTTGCTGATAATATAGTAATGTTTTGCTGATAATATAGTAATGTTTTGCTGATAATATAGCAATGTTTTGCTGATAATATAGCAATGTTTTGCTGATAATATAGTAATGTTTTGCTGATAATATAGTAATGTTTTGCTGATAATATAGTAATGCTTTGCTGATAATATAGTAATGATTTGCTGATAATATAGTAATGATTTGCTGATAATATAGTAATGCTTTGCTGATAATATAGTAATGCTTTGCTGATAATATAGTAATGCTTTGCTGATAATATAGTAATGTTTTGCTGATAATATAGTAATGTTTTGCTGATAATATAGTAATGTTTTGCTGATAATATAGTAATGTTTTGCTGATAATATAGTAATGCTTTGCTGATAATATAGTAATGCTTTGCTGATAATATGGTAATGTTTTGCTGATAATATAGTAATGATTTGCTGATAATATAGTAATGTTTTGCTGATAATATAGTAATGTTTTGCTGATAATATAGTAATGCTTTGCTGATAATATAGTAATGTTTTGCTGATAATATAGTAATGTTTTGCTGATAATATAGTAATGCTTTGCTGATAATATAGTAATGTTTTGCTGATAATATAGTAATGTTTTGCTGATAATATAGTAATGTTTTGCTGATAATATAGTAATGTTTTGCTGATAATATAGTAATGTTTTGCTGATAATATAGTAATGCTTTGCTGATAATATAGTAATGATTTGCTGATAATATAGTAATGATTTGCTGATAATATAGTAATGCTTTGCTGATAATATAGTAATGCTTTGCTGATAATATAGTAATGCTTTGCTGATAATATAGTAATGTTTTGCTGATAATATAGTAATGTTTTGCTGATAATATAGTAATGTTTTGCTGATAATATAGTAATGTTTTGCTGATAATATAGTAATGCTTTGCTGATAATATAGTAATGCTTTGCTGATAATATAGTAATGTTTTGCTGATAATATAGTAATGATTTGCTGATAATATAGTAATGATTTGCTGATAATATAGTAATGATTTGCTGATAATATAGTAATGATTTGCTGATAATATAGTAATGTTTTGCTGATAATATAGTAATGATTTGCTGATAATATAGTAATGTTTTGCTGATAATATAGTAATGCTTTGCTGATAATATAGTAATGCTTTGCTGATAATATAGTAATGTTTTGCTGATAATATAGTAATGCTTTGCTGATAATATAGTAATGTTTTGCTGATAATATAGTAATGTTTTGCTGATAATATAGTAATGCTTTGCTGATAATATAGTAATGTTTTGCTGATAATATAGTAATGCTTTGCTGATAATATAGTAATGTTTTGCTGATAATATAGTAATGCTTTGCTGATAATATAGTAATGATTTGCTGATAATATAGTAATGATTTGCTGATAATATAGTAATGTTTTGCTGATAATATGGTAATGTTTTGCTGATAATATAGTAATGATTTGCTGATAATATAGTAATGTTTTGCTGATAATATAGTAATGTTTTGCTGATAATATAGTAATGCTTTGCTGATAATATGGTAATGTTTTGCTGATAATATAGTAATGTTTTGCTGATAATATAGTAATGTTTTGCTGATAATATACTAATGTTTTGCTAATAATATAGTAATGTTTTGCTGATAATATAGTAATGTTTTGATAATATACTGATAATATAGTAATGATTTGCTAATATAGTAATGTTTTGCTGAATAATATAGTGTTTTGCTGAATGTTTTGCTGAATAATATAGTAATGTTTTGCTGATAATATAGTAATGTTTTGCTGATAATATAGCATAAGGAGAGATTTACAAGCAACTTTTAAAGGGCCATTTTTAACCAGGAACCCCAAATCAGGCAAAGTATTTCCTCAAGATATTTGTTTCTTGTTTTAAGCAAAAACTCACTTAATTTTGGTACATTCTTTCAGAAAACAAGAACTAACATCACAAAGGGGGCATTTACACGACATAATCTTCACCTAAAAACTTACGACCTCTGAGTCATTCGTTTTCACAACAAACTTGTTTTGGTGGCATGAAAATGCAAACTTTTAAAACCTTCACATCGTCATCATGTTGACTACAAAAAAAGCAAACTTGTAAAAATGGTGATGTGTGTGTGTGTGTGCATATAATATGCATTATATCGTTTTTAAGCCGTTTTTGCGGATCCATGTGAACGGGGACTGTATTTTGTCGTCTGTATCCGAAAAACTGTACTTAGTACACTGTCATGTAAACATACCCTTAGATGTGTCCCTGGAGCACAGATGCAGTCATAAGCAGCACAGCTATATTTGTTATTGTATGGGTCAAAATTACCCATGTTTCTTTTATGCCAAAAATCATTAGGATATTAAGATCATGCTCAATGAAGATATTTTGTAAACGTCCTACCCTAAATATATCAAAACTTAATTTTTGATTAGTAATATGCATTGCTAAGAACTTAATTTGAACAACTTTAAAGATGATTTTCTCAATATTTAGATTTTTTTGCACCCTCAGATTTTCAAATATTGTCCAAATCATACATCAATGGAAATATGATTTATTCAGCTTTCAGATGATGCATAAATCTCAATTTCACAAAAATTGACGCTTATGACTGGTTTTGTGGTCTCTATAGAGCTGCCTATAGCTGTTATTGATCAGAAAGGACTTGAGCTGAATAATGAAAATACTGTCTTAAATATGAGTTTCCAAAATGTATGTAGCTATTTCTGTGAAGCCGCTTTGACACAATCTGTACTATATAAAGCCCTACAGAAATAAAGCTGTCATTTAACTTCAAGCAAATGCATCTTGGTTTAAGATCATTCAGATATTTGTACTAGAAAGCATTTTTTGGTTGCTCTGACCTTCTCTGAAGGCCTTCTTCGTCATCGATGTACGTCTCGACTCGGGTCACCTGCACCAGATACGGATCCGAAGACCAGTCCACGTTTTCCTCCAAACCATCTTCAGATGTCGGTCTCGAAGGATCTGCTTCTCCATTATAACCATTAGCATCTTCATTAGGTAATGTTTGAAATGACGTCAACACAGCCATCGTCTCATCAGACGAGGAAGACCTTGAAGAGTTCCCGGTGTGCTTTGAATCCATATTGCTGTTTGCATTGAATGCTATGAGGTGAAACCCAACAACTGCATACTTAGTGAGGTTTAACTTCAACCTGCACGCGCTCTAGTTTCACAGACTGGAGAAAACAAAAGGTTTCTGTGCGTCAAAATCCCCGGCTTTCTCTCTCTCTTTCTCTCTCTCTCCAGCACTTTTGTTCCAGAAGTAGTTTTACTGCGATTCAGTGTGATTCTCCAAACAGAGAGTCTAAAGTGTTCAAGGAAACTTACAGAACTAACGGATACGAGCTCCAGATATGTCCCTTAAACATTCCCGAGCACTTCCTGCTCCGGCGGAGGCTTGTGTTGCTCCTGGAGAAAGTTCAACGCTGTTCTGAGTAAGGAGTCGCGCAGGTCTGATTACTTTCTCTCTAACCACTCCCTCTGTCTGTGTTCAGCTGTGAACCTGGCTGATATTCACCTGTGAGTGTCTGGTTACTGAACTCAGGAGCAGAGATTCAGTGTCTCTCTCACTCTCTCTCTCTCTCTCTGTCTCCCTCTCTCTCTCTCTCTCTCTCTGTCGCTCGCTTGCTCACTCTCGTTCTCTCTCTCTCGTTCTCTCTCTCTCTCTCTCTCTAACCACTCCCTCTGTCTGTGTTCAGCGGTGAACCTGGCTGATATTCACCTGTGAGTGTCTTGTTACTGAACGCGGGAGCTCTCTCTCTCTCCCTCTCTTTCTCTCTCTCTCTAACCACTCTCTCTCTCGCTCTCTCTCTCTCTCCCTCTCTTTCTCTCTCTCTCTCTCTCTCTCTGTCTCTGTCTCTCTCTCTCTCTCTCTCTCCCCCCCTCTCTCTCTCTCTCTCTAATCTCCTGCAGGGTCAGGTGGAGTGGGCGGAGCTTCACTGTTACAACAGTGGCTTTAATCAGCTCTGCTGAGGTCACTGGCCACGCCTCTCTGTTGCTACAGCGCTGACCTGTGGTGCTTGAATAGAGAATCAAGTGTGCAGAGAGAGTCAGTGACTATCTGACCTACTGTACTATCTCCAGCGGTGAGAGACTGGTTATAGTTACTTACATGTAGAAAAAAAACTAATTCCAGCCTGTTAGAAGCTGATTAGAAAACCAGAGAGATCTTAAAGTTGTGCAGGACACAACATAAATGCGCTACGAGAGGTTTTCATGAACACATAAAATGACTATATCAGTTTATAAATATTTATATATTAAATGTATAATAAAAAATGTACATAAAAAAATATAACCAGAATTGAAGTATATATATATATATACACATAAAAAATATAAGTACAACATTTGTTATCATATTTATGCAACTATTAAAACATTTATATATATATTTTTTGTATATATATATTAACAATAAAAAGCAATATGTGCATAGAATACAAGAGTATGCATACAGAATATAATACAAATAAATAATATTTAAGATATAAAAATCTATACATATTGAAATATTTCCATTATATTTATGTAGCATTAACGTAATCCTTAAAATAATAAAAATAAAAAATACACAAAAATATTTATATAACATTAAAATGTTTTAATAATTTAAATTTCTCTGAACACATTCGACTCTAGAAACCAAACGCTCCGGTCCGGTCCGCTCGTCACAGAGATCTGGCAAAGATCCCACTCAAGTTCACCGACTGTTTGCCACATGTTTCAGGATGAAAGGAAATTCATCCCGAAGAAAAGAGGGTCTTAATGAACCAACAATAACAACAACAACATGTGCCAAAGTTCAGTTCAGAGCTGAAACTAGTCCATCTACCGAAACCAGAATACAGAGCTGAATTAGTTCTGCATGTGTAGTGCTCTACATCAGTACGGCTGCATTATAAGCAGTCCGGGCCTCTTCTGAGCTCTTCTTATGCATGAGAACCAGGGCATATGAACACGGATCGCTTATGAACACGGATCGCTTATGAACACGGATCGCTTATGAACACGGATCGCTTATGAACACGGATCGCTTATGAACACGGAGCGCTTATGAACACGGAGCGCTTATGAACACGGAGCGCTTATGAACACGGAGCGCTTATGAACACGGAGCGCTTATGAACACCGAGCGCTTATGAACACCGAGCGCTTATGAACACCGAGCGCTTATGAACACCGAGCGCTTATGAACACCGAGCGCTTATGAACACCGAGCGCTTATGAACACCGAGCGCTTATGAACACCGAGCGCTTATGAACACCGAGCGCTTATGAACACCGAGCGCTTATGAACACCGAGCGCTTATGAACACCGAGCGTGTATGAACACTGAGCGTGTATGAACACCGAGCGCGTATGAACACTGAGCACGTATGAACACTGAGGGCTTATGAACACTGAGTGCGTATGAACACCGAGTGCTTATGAACACGGATCGCTTATGAACACGGATCGCGTATGAACACCGAGCGCGTATGAACACCGAGCGCGTATGAACACTGAGCGCTTATGAACACTGGGCGATTATGAACACCGAGCACGTATGAACACTGAGCGTGTATGAACACCGAGCGCGTATGAACACCGAGCGCTTATGAACACCGAGCGCTTATGAACACCGAGCGCTTATGAACACTGAGCGCTTATGAACACTGGGCGATTATGAACACCGAGCACGTATGAACTCTGAGTGCTTATGAACTCGGATCGCTTATGAACACTGAGCGCTTATGAACACTAGTGCGTATGAACACTGAGCGCTTATGAACACCGAGCGCTTATGAACACGGATCGCTTATGAACACTAGTGCGTATGAACACTGAGCGCTTATGAACACCGAGCGCTTATGAACACCGAGCGCTTATGAACACTGAGCGCTTATGAACACTGGGCGATTATGAACACCGAGCACGTATGAACACTGAGCGTGTATGAACACTGAGCGTGTATGAACACTGAGCGTGTATGAACACTGAGCGTGTATGAACACCGAGCGCTTATGAACACCGAGCGCGTATGAACACAGAGCGCGTATGAACACAGAGCGCGTATGAACACAGAGCGCTTATGAACACTGAGCGTGTATGAACACCGAGCGTGTATGAACACCGAGCGCGTATGAACACTGAGCGATTATGAACACCGAGCGAGTATGAACACCAAGCGCTTATGAACACCGAGCGCTTATGAACACGGATCGCTTATGAACACTGAGCACGTATGAACACTGAGCGTGTATGAACACTGAGCGTGTATGAACACCGAGCGCGTATGAACACCGAGCGCGTATGAACACTGAGCGCTTATGAACACTGGGCGATTATGAACACCGAGCGCTTATGAACACCGAACGCTTATGAACACTGAGCACGTATGAACACTTTTGCAATTGAAGATCACGTGCTTTGAGCACAGTACTTTTCCGTGTTCGTTTGACTCACGCCTGGCGCAGAGGTGAAGTGGAGCATGCATCTGAAACATCTCCTGTTTGATCTGCTCGTAAAGACGTTCTGCGACTGAATAAATGCACTTCTTCTTAAGAGAAATAGTGACAAAAACAGCAGTTGTGAGTGGGGTGGCTAACCCTAGCCCCGCCCCTGCGTTAATTGCGTTAAATATTTTTAACGCGTTAAACTGAAAAAAAATGTATCACCTGCGTTAACGCGCAAATTTCGACAGCACTAAATATAATATAATATAATATAATAAATGTTTTTTTTTTATTGCTTTGTAGGAATGTTTTTTGTCTTTGGGAAAATCTATATTTTTCATTAATATTAAATCAGAAGCAACCCATAAATACTGTATCATTTGAGAAAAAAATAATAAATTAAGTTGTAACAAGAGTATTTTTTTAAGTTGGCTGAAAGTATTGTTTTGTCATTGTTGTGAATGGTCTGAGTCGACTCTATAAATAACAGTAACCTGTCAGGGAAAGTTCACATCTATTGTTGATGTTACTGAGAACTAAAATGACAAACTACCACACTGGTGTAGAAGCAGTTAGTTAAACCTGTAGGACCAGATAACATCAGCACCTAAACGACACGCCATCTGATAGCACTGAGACAAAGACTTGATAATGAAGTCATTTCATTTGACATTTGCCGCTCACTGTGGTGTGTGTGTGTGTCACGCCCGTCTAATCTGATCTGAGATCAGTGTATTTTCCAGTGTGGTCAGATTCAGGAGCGTCACAGGTGTGTCGGTATGCTGGCATTTCACTCAACTTCACTGATGTGAAACGCACACACACACACACACACACACACACACACACACACACACACACACACACACACACACACACAATAAACGTGAACCCAGGGAACGTTCTCAGAAGGTTCTTCTAAAGTTATGAGCAAACGTTCTTCTAGTAATGTTAATAGTATGTTCATAAAAAGTTATCTGGTCTCACAACATCAGCGCAAAAACATTATTAATAAATCATTCATCATGGAACGTTTTTCCTGAAACATTTCAGTCGGACGTTCAAAAAATGTTCCGAGAACATTCAAAAGTAACGTTACAAAGTAACAATGTTTGCCAAACGGAATGTTCCCTTAACGTTCACAAATCCAAGAAACAATGTTTCTAAAACATTTAAAGAACTGGACATTTTGAATGTTCAGAGAAAAGCCCTTAGAACATATTTTAGTGTATAAGGGGAGGATTGTTCAGACGTGTGGAGTTTCTCAGTGCAGTTATTACAGTTATTAACATGTTCTGCTGCTGAATCAGTCAGACCTGACCTCTAAAAAACAAACAAGTCTCCAGCGTCTTACGGAGTTGAGAAATCTGGATTTACTGACGTGCCCTCTGGACCTGAAAGACTTCTTACACAAAGCCTGTGTGTGTGTGTGTGTGTGTGTGTGTGTGTGTGTGTGTGTGTGTGTGTGTGTGTGTGTGAGTGTGTGAGTGTGTGTGTGTGTGTGAGCTTTACTCCACAAGTCCAGAGGAACTAGGCCTAAGTGTTTCTGAACACTGAAGAAAACCATTTGTTATGTCTGTCATGCATATCTGGTTATTCAGTATGTGTTTGTCATCATTTAGGAGATAGAAATTCTGAGAATGTTCACAGATGAGCAACAAAACCTGACAAAGACTAAATATGAACAATAGATGTTCTACAAAAACAATCATTCTTAAAGGTTCTCAATTATAAGCATCTTATGTATGAAAGGCTGTTTCCAACACGAGATAAAAAAATAAAAATAAGGGTAAATGTGACTTTTTATCTCACAATTTAGACTTTTATTTCTTACAGTTCTAAGATTCAGAATTATAAACTCACGAGCACAAAAGTCAGAATTGTGAGATATAAAATGTAAAAGTTTTTTATTTTTTATTACGTGGCAGAAAAAAAACAAAAAATAGAATTGTGAGATATAAAATCTGAATTCAGAGAAAAACGTCAGAATTGTGAGATATAAAATCAGAATGGTGAAATATGAAATCAGAATTCAGAGATATAAATTCAGAAAAAAGTCAGAACTGTGAGATCACAATGACTTTTTATTATTTTTAAACAGGCTGCTTACTGAATAAACATGAAGAATAAGCGCAGAAGTCTACATTAATCTCATCCCAGCGCTGACTGACTCACCGTTACTCCGAGTT
>CM049880.1:860058-865058 GCA_027474115.1 Schizopygopsis malacanthus | reverse complement strand
GGTATCGGCCCTGAAAAACACATATCGGTCGACCACTAGTAGGAAATGTACTAAATATCTTCATGGAACATGATCTTAATATCCTAATGATTTTTGGCATAAAATATAAATGTATAATTTTGACCCATACAATGTATTGTTGGCTATTGCTACAAATATACCTGAGCTGCTTATGACTGATTTTGTGCTCCAGGGACACATATATAGTTTTAATAATCTTTCTAATTCAAAGAGAATACTGGAATTAACTATACTCTATACTATAATGATACCGACACGAGGAATGAAACCATTGGAATACTTTCAGAATGACTTTCTTCCAGATAATGAACGATAAAAACACTGACGGCCAATCAGAATCCAATGATAAAAACACACACACACACACACACACACACTCAATCACACACACACACACACACACACACACTCAATCACACACACACACACACACACACACACACACACACACACACACACACACACAATCACACACACACACACACTCACACACACACTCAATCACACACACACACACACAATCACACACACACACACACACACTCAATCACACACACACACACACACACACTCACTCAGTGTGTGAGGGGTTTCAGCATGTTGCTTTGTGTTTCTGAGTGTTTTACACAAATAGCTCAGAAAAATAAGTAGCGTAGTATCACCACAGTCCTGTTCTCTTTCATAGGTAACTCAACACTGCGCTGAACGCTTCGGGAACGCCCACTGCGGACCGAGTCTGAAAACCCATATAGAATCACGCCAATTCATTGGCTGATGGCGCGACGCCGTCTCTGACGCAATGACGTCGTCAGGTCATACTGGCGAACGCGCCATCCACTCCTCAGATTTCTCTGCCTTCACGAAGCGGCTACATCGCCCTTCGTTGTTGCGATTTCTGACCCAGATTACTAACCAGCGATTATTCATTTGCACTTCGGCGACTGCTTCAGTGGAACTTTGTTCTCCTCGCGGTGAAGTGCCATGGAATTTCGCCGCTGTATGCCACCGTGCACGCGTTTCATCGCTCGCGAAGACCCACACAGTAAGTGTATTTTGTGTTTGGGCTATTCGCATGCACGTGAGGCGGTTTATGGGACCTCGAACTGCAAAATTTGCGATGATTTCCGTCTTATAACCCTCCGCTCTCGGCTTGAGGATTATGAACGCGAATCCTCCAAATTTTCACGGCGTGCATCGAGCACCAACGCGCCGCCTCGTGAGATCGCGGCCTCGCGTGAGGCCGCGCCCTCGCGTAGAGCCGCGAGCTGGGGTTCGGATGTCGAGCTCGAGGAGATGGAGAGTGAGCAGACAGGCCTCGCCTTTTCTCTCCCTCCCTCTCCCGATCGCGCACGTGCGAATTCGCCGGTCGAATTTTTACCTGATTTTCAGTTTCCTAGCCCAAAAGCACGTGATTTCGTTTCTTTCGGGCTAGATGATATTCTGCACACGGCAGCCTCCGACTCCGAGGATTTCGGGCCTGCTTCAGCAGATGCGCTCCCGCCTAACGGCCAAGGGGCGCGGCCTTCAGCGGCCTACTCCGAGCTCGTGGACGTGCTTTCGCGCGCCACCGAGAAGCTTGCGCTGGATTGGCCCGATGAGCCCCGCGAGTCTCGAGCTTCGAAACTCGACGATCGCTTCCTCATCGGCGCGCATTCCAAGCTTGAAAGGAGGAAGCTGCCATTTTTCAGTGATCTGCATCGCGAGATCTCCAGTTCCTGGAAGCAGCCATTTTCCTCTCGGCTTACTAACGCGGCAGCCGCTGACTTCACCAACCTTGTGGGTTCTGTGGAGCAGGGTTACACCGCCATGCCGGTGATTGAGGATACTTTGGCCTCACATCTTTCACCCTCTTTGGCTCCTTCTTGGAAGTCCCGCCCCCTCCTTCCTTCCAAGCCGTGTAGGACCACTTCCGCCCTTATCGGGAAGTCCTACATCGCGGCCGGTCAGGCAGGTATGGCCCTGCACACAATGGCCATCCTTCAGGCCTACCAGGCGGATGTCCTGAAGGAAATGGACGAAGGGACCGGCTTGACTCCTGAAGCCGTGAAGGAGCTACGAAGAGCCACTGACTTGGCTCTGAGAGCCACCAAGCACACCGCACGTGCCGTGGGGCGCTCTATGGCGGCTTCGGTGGCCGCAGAACGCCATCTGTGGCTCAACCTCACCGAGATTCGGGAGAAGGAGAAGGTGTTCTTAATGGACGCACCCATCTCACAATCTGGGTTGTTTGGGGAGGCTGTTAACGCTGTAGTGGACAAGTTCCGCTCAGCCAAAACTCAGTCGGCTGCTCTCAAACAATTTATGCCAAGGAGAGCAAGGGACTTTTCAACTCCCTCCTCCTCTGTGTCTAGGGAGCAGCCGCTCCCCAGGAGAGAGCCTCCTAGCGGCGGAGCCCAGGCCACGCGCCCTCCCCCCACTGCGGTTTGGGGAGCCCGTGGCCGGTCTTCTTCCCGCCAACAACCACGCAAGCGGGTTAACATGAAGCGGCCCAACAAGCCTGCCGCTTCGGCTAACCCGGGTCGTTCCTGACCTCCGGGTCGAAATGAGGAGAGTCGTTTCACCGTTACGGGGCGAGGCCAGACCGCAAAAGCGTTTCTGCCCGCCCCGAACACGCTCTCCTCACTTAAATCTGTCACAGCCACCCTTCGAGGCTTGGTGTGCAGATCCAATTCACCCTCCTTTTCACTCGGGCTGGCAGTTGAGGGACGCGTTCGTCTTTCCCCCTTTGCAGCCCGTCCATTCGCCGCAGGCGAGCCGCATGTTAGGAGACACAGCTGTTTCTCTCCTGCAGTGTACGGAACCCGTGCCGGCCACCCGTCAGCCCAGCACTTCTCTCTCCGTCATCCCGAGCAAGGACGCCGAGGGCTCTCCTTCACGGTGGAGGGTGCCGCTGCTTCCAGGCCTTCTCGACACCCCATCTCAGGTATGTCTTCCCTTGCACGACACCATGATTCCTCTGTCACACTTCCTTCGCGAATGGGAGCGTTTACCCGGGGTATCGCTGTGGGTTCTCCGCACAATTCGAACCGGTTACACTCTTCAGTTTGGGAAAAATCCCCCCCGTTTCGACGGGGTTCACCTGACAGTAGTAAACAGCGCCGTCAAGGCCTCTGTTCTACAACAGGAACTTTCCTCCCTCCTGCAGAAAGGAGCAATAGAGGAAGTACCGCAGTCGGAAGTCGAACGAGGTTTCTTCAGCCGCTACTTCCTCGTTCCAAAGAGGGACGGCGGCTTGAGGCCTATCCTGGATCTACGGCGTTTGAATCTTGCCCTCTACAAAGGGAAGTTCAAGATGCTGACTATGAGAACCATCATGTCTCAGGTCCAGGAAGGAGACTGGTTTGTCACCATCGACCTGAAGGATGCGTATTTTCACATCCAGGTCGTTCAGAGACACAGGAGATTCCTTCGGTTCGCCTTTGGAGGGAAGGCTTATCAATACAGGGTTCTGCCCTTCGGCCTGGCTTTGGCCCCGAGGACATTTACCAAATGCATGGATGCTGCACTGGCCCCTTTGAGGCTCCAGGGCATCCGTGTACTGAACTATCTGGACGACTGGCTCATTCTGGCTCACTCCAGGGAGCTAGTGAGTCGTCACAGGGATATCGTTCTCGGCCACATCCATTCTCTTGGCCTCAGGATGAACGCCAAGAAGAGTGTGCTCCTCCCATCTCAACGAACTGTATTTCTGGGAGTTCGTTTGGATTCCGTTCAGATGCAGGCCCGTTTGGCTCCTGCCCGGATACCAGTTTTTACAGCATGTTTGGCCCGCTTCAAGCTAGGCCATCATGTCTCTGTAGGTACCTGCCGCAGGCTGTTGGGCCTTATGGCAGCAGCCTCCCCTGTGTTGCCCCTAGGGCTGCTTCACATGAGGCCATTCCTTTGGTGGATGAAGGAGCTGAGGTTACACCCCACTGTACCAGCTACTCGCCTTGTCAGAGTGTCGCGCAGTTGCTGTCGACACCTGTTAATGTGGCGAGACCCCGTCTTTCTCCGGAGCGGGGTGAGAATGGGTGCGATCCACCGTCGCCATATGATCACGACGGACGCATCAATGACGGGCTGGGGCGCGGTCTTCGAAGGAAGGCCGGCGAGTGGAGAGTGGGAGGAAGAGTTCCTCTTTTGGCATATAAACTGCCTGGAACTCAGGGCTGTCTTCCTGGCTTTGAAGTGTTTTCTCCCCGTTCTCGGGGAGCATCATGTCATAGTCAGGACGGACAATATGGCGGTTGTGTCCCACATAAACCGCCAAGGAGGTTCAAGGTCGCGCACCCTGGACAGGCTTGCGCGCCATCTTCTCCTTTGGTCCCAAGACAAGTTCCTCTCTTTGAGGGCGGTTCACGTTCCGGGAGTACTGAACCTGGCGGCCGATTTTCTGTCGAGACAGAAGCTCAAGCCCGGGGAATGGATGTTGAACCGTCAGACGGTATCCCAGATCTGGGATCTGTTTGGCAAAGCGGAGGTGGACCTCTTTGCTTCTCAAGAGTCATCCCAGTGCCCGCTCTGGTTCTCCCTGAGTTTCCCCACGACTCTAGGCATAGATGCTTTCGCCCACCCATGGCCGAATGTCAATCTGTACGCGTTTCCGCCAATAAAGCTGATTCCGGCAGTACTATGCAGAGTGAAGGTGAGCGGTGCCCGTCTCCTTCTCATAGCCCCATTCTGGCCCTCCCAGACCTGGTTCTCGGAGCTAACTCCCCTCTTGTATCGACCTCCTTGGGAGATTCCGATCAGGCGGGACTTACTGTCCCAGCTTCAGGGCAAGATCTGGCATCCTCAGCCGGAGCTCTGGAAGTTGTGGGTATGGCCCATACAGGGCCAAGGGCTGTGATTGATGGTTTGCCTGCCGAAGTTCAGGAAACCATAGCCAGTGCCAGAGCCCCCTCTACCAGGAAGCTATACTCTTCCAAGTGGGGCGTCTTTGAATCGTGGTGTTTGACTCGTGCAATTGACCCAGTTAACTGCCCTGTTGGTCCAGT
>CM049880.1:845058-852558 GCA_027474115.1 Schizopygopsis malacanthus | reverse complement strand
ATTTATATAAATACACACACATACAGTATATATTTCAGAAAAAAAACATTTTATGTTTATATATTACATTATTTATTTATAATATGTGACCCTGGAGCACAAAACCAGTCTTAAGGGTCAATTTTTCGAAATTGAGATGTATGCATCATCTGAAAGCTGAATAAATAATATTTCATTGATGTATGGTTTGTTATGATCGGACAATATTTGTAAATCTGGAATCTGAGGGTGCAAAAAAATGTAAATATTGAGAAAATCATCTTTAAAGTTGTTCAAATTAAGTTCTTAGCAATGAATATTACTAATCAATAATTAAGTTTTGATATATTTACGGTACAAAATATCTTCATGGAACATGATCTTAATATCTAATGATTTTTGTCATAAAATAAAAATGTATAATTTTCACTCATACAATGTATTGCTACAAATATAGCTGTGCTGCTTTTGTGCTCCAGGAACACATGTAAATTATGTGAATATAAATATAGACATGTAAATACATATTTTCAAAATGTATACTGTATGTATGTGTATTTATATATATACAGATATATATACAGTACATAATAAATATACACAGAACACATACATATACATATGTAAACAAAAATGTATTTTGTATGCGATTAATCAGCACTAATTTAAACTCTTACATAACTTTTATTCTGAGCTAGAAGAGCAGTTTCTTACCTGAGGTCGTGGCACTCGATGCACTGGCTCCATTCAGATAGAAATGATTGCTGAGGTTCAAGTCCAAGCGTGTGATCGTCCGACGGTTGCCGTTTTTGTCGATGACCTCCGTGGCGGCTTTGGGCTCGTCTCTTGAGGAGCGTTTATTCCCATCATCCTCCTCAGGCAGCAACACAATGCGGTGGTTCATCTGGGGACTCGGGAGCTGAGAAGACAGAGGTGATAAGACGGGAGACATGCTCTGGAGACTGTTGGCAGGAGGATACGACACATTGAAGACCCCGGAGAGAGAGCTTGATGTGGGGCTTCTGCTCCAGGGACGAAGAGCGTCGATGGACGTCGAGAAGGTTTTCTCGTGAATAAAGCACTTGATGTCTTCTTGTCCGGCTTGCTGGTGATCCAAGCTGGAATGAGATACAGGTTCCTCTTTGGAAGCCGTATGGCAAGCCATTTCATCAATTCTCACGTCTCTTTGACTTTGTTGGTTTCCTTTGATATTCCCATTAGTCGTTATCTCCTGTTGGACACATCCATGTTGGTTTTTGTACCCCAATGTGAGTTGGTTATCAAACTCCAACAGCTCTGCACAAAGATCCGTTTCGGATTCAAAAGAACGAGGTTCGTCCATAAAATCCCACCCGCAAATCTCGCTGGAGACGCTCACATTGGAGCCAGATCCTGGAGTATCTATACCACGGATGGAGATTGCTCCACTTTGCACCTTTAACTCTTCAGCGCTCTTCAGTTTACGAGCTCTTGAAGCTGTTTTCTTATGCTCTGTGGACGGAGACACAGTGCTGTTAAGATGCGCCCCGTATCCGTCCTGAAGCTTTCCATCTTGGTTGCCCATCTTAATCCTATCTGCGCAGTCGCTGCATAAAGACAGGAGCTCCGTCAGCAGCTGATGGTGTTCTGCGGCGAGCTGCGCGATCGCTGCTTTTGTCCCGTCGCAGTCATACTGGTCTCTTTGTTTGGCGTCTTCATCCTGAGGCCGGACTTCACGAGGGGTTTGGCCAGCTCGTGAGAAACCTCGGGACTTCTTCGTTGGGAAGTAGAGACTGATGAAGCACAGCTCCTGGATGGGTTTGTACAGACGCAGCACCGAGTGCGTGCCGTCCATTACGGGGCCTGTTTTAATTAGTCACACTCTGAAGTTAAGTTGGCGTGGGTCTCGAGTCGGGGACGGCCCGGGGGGGACTGACACGGCGGGTGTTCATCATCAGGGCGATCGAAGGCCTGTTAAAATGACGGAGGGATTTAGTGCGAGAGAAAGACTGTAAATCTGTCTTAAGATGCATGTAGAATTTAAGAGTTCAGATGCAAGTGAGAGAGTGTGTGTGTGTGTGTGTGTGTGTGTGAGTGTGAGTGTGAGTGTGAGTGTGTGTGTGTGTGTGTGTGTGTGTGTGTGAGAGAGTGTGTGTGTGTGTGTGTGTGAGTGTGAGTGTGTGTGTGTGTGTGTGTGTGAGTGAGTGTGTGTGTGTGTGGAGAGCATTCATCTCATTTTTGACCAAGATGGTTTTTGCATTGGAACTCTTCCAATTGTAAATATGCAACCGATTTTTATCTAAAAACCTTATTAATACATTAATTTTAACACATTAAAATCCACAACTATATCAAAAGTTTCTTTAAATAATATTTTGGATTAATAGCAATTACAAATAGGCTTTAAAGTTATCAACAATCATTAAATTTAACTTGCACACTGAATATATAAAAATATATATATATTTTTGTGTAGCTTTTTTTTGCTTGTTTTTATATATATATATATATATATATATATATGCTTTTTAAGTTGTAAATGAAATTATGATTTTTTTTTAGCACATTTTACCAGAAAATGTTTTTTGTCTTTTCTACTTCATGTTTAATTACATGCATTAATTGCTGAATCTCTGTAATCATTTATGAAATTTAATAGCAATTTCTGAGTAATTGTGTTTTTTTCAGAGAATAAAATTGAATTTAATATTTAAAAGTAACCTTTGTACAATCATAAGCAAGTATTGTCATAATCAACAGACTCATCTTGTAATATTTCACTGTAAGACATGTTTACAGGCCAGAAAATAAACTGTGGAGATGCTTTGGCAAAAATATCCATGAATGCACAACTAACAGTGGGTCTATTGATAATGTCATTCAGTACGCTTTTTCCTGCTAAAGCCTTTGAACTGTATGCATAATTATTTAAATAAGCAATTGAGTGAGTAGAGCACCTTCATCATGTGCCTCATAATAATCAACCATCACACACACACACACACACTCTCTCTCACACACACACACACACACACACACACACACACACACACACACACACACACACACACACACTATAATGATACTTTACAATAATGTGAGCTCATGCAGAAGCTGCAGTGAATGTCCCTTTAAAACATGACATGACAGTTCAACAGTGATCAAACCAAAACAAACCAGTATCTTATATTGGTGCATTATAAATAATAATCTGCACTATATTGAGCATCATTTATTAAGCAGAAAGTTATTTTTGCACTGCTGCATCATTGATGCTTTAAACATACACTGCATTTGGCACAGCCACGCGATCACTTTGCATTTAACAATGCATCCTTAATGTTGCTCAGATATGATTACGATCAATGCATTTGCATGACCTTTTCATATCTATAATAAAACACAACATTAAGTTCGGCGTCTTTTTTGCTGCTGTTCGTCCAGCAAATAACACGCAGTGCCTCATCAGCATTAACATATGATTTGAGCCTAAATGAACGTGTTTGATTTCAATAATCGAGTGTTATATGAAGTTAATCGTGTTGAACTCACCCATCCGAGGTGCATGACGGATCCGCGTCTCTCTCTCGAGATATAAGTGCGTTCTGGAGGACGGCGCTCTCGGCTTGTGATTGACAGGCGCGCAGACCAGTCAGAGGCGGCAGCGTTTGAATCCGCGGCTGTGATTGGTTGGCTTCACGGTGGCCCCGCCCCCATCAGAAGTGTGTCATACAGCAACACAGCAGTGCTGCAGAATGTCCGAAAGACAGCAGTATGGACTTAAAGGGGACAGAAGACAATCATAACTCCTTTAATTCAATAAGTGATTAACGTAAACAGAGAACATATCTATCTAGTAAATAATTATATAAACGACTAAATATCCCCACAAGGATAGTAAAACCTGAAACCATCTGAATGAAAATGAAACGCAGAAACGTTTGTGTGAGGGTTAAAAGATGATTACCTCAATATAAAACAATATAAGTCAACAGAAAGTTCAAACACGCTAAATGTGTCGAAAAATAGAGCGTAGAACATAGTAACGTTATATGTTCAGTTATGTGAGAATTTATGTGTTCATTCTGAGGGGGAAAACATAATTTGGTGTTTAATTACTACTTTTTCAGTGAAAAAAAACAATACTTTCACAAAGTTTTGATTTACTGAGGTGTTTGTGTGCTGTACCTGAGATGAAAGGACATCAACTTCACGTCTCCTCCTGCGTTTAACATGAAAAATACTGTAGTAAATCACAGTTTACACCGTTTTTACACCAAGAGACGCGTCGCATCGAAACAAGATCGAATTAGGCGCGCACAATTTAAACAAACTTCAAACGGCGGCGGCGCGTGAGGACAGGGTTGCCAAGTTGGGCTACTTTAAAAGGTTGGTTCACCCAAAAATGAAAATTATGTTATTAATTACTATACCCTCGTGTCGTTCCAACCCAGTAAGACCTTCGTTCATCTGCAGAACGGAAATTAAGATGAAATCCGAGAGCTCTCTACGCGTTTGGAAAGACATGAAGGTGCGTAATTAATGACATAACTTTCATTTTTGGGTGAACTATCCCTTTAAGACTGTTGCTGCAGTTTTTTTATGTCCAGTTGAAGTGACAACGTGATATTTAGCCCCTGGAATGTGAATTGTACCGGGGGACCTCTCTCAAAACGCACTTGGGCTAGTTTTGAGTAGCAATAGGGCGGGATTTGTTGCGAAAACCTGGCAACCCTGCGTGACAAGTGCATCACGCGCTTTAAAGTTCAAACTGATCCACGTACAGTATAAATATCTACACTTACTGTAATATCTTGACATAACAAAACGTATTTTAATAAAAAATATCAAACTAAAAAAAGCGAAGAAGTGATGTTTTGTGACTCGTATCACAGTTATATTGAGTTTTAATATTAACGAGGCAAAGCATGTGTCAGTTTACCTCAGAAAGTGTCAAAACAACAGTTTAAATCACATTATACATCATTCAGATTTAAAATATACTGTACTAAATCGTAGTTTGTTCAGTTCTCGACATGATAATCTGTATTTAAAGCCTAATAATATATAATCTTAATATCTAAATATTATAAGCCTACATAGCCTAAATATACAGCAACTTTCATAATAACTTGTCGTAATATTGCTTACAGTGTCTCAAGAAGTCCTGTATAAACACATTATGGTTTATTGTAGTTACAGTAACTATAGAAACTAAAACTAAAGTTTAGAAAGCTTCTGACTTTCAAAAGAAAACAATACACATAATGATGAGTTGATTTTATTTATTTATTTATTTTAGAGTTTACATCTAACCAAATGAATCGCGCTCTGTGTTCTGAAGTCCCGAACTGAACCAAATGAATCGCGCTCTGTGTTCTGAAGTCCCGAACTGAACCAAATGAATCGCGCTCTGAAGTCCCGAACTGAACCAAATGAATCGCGCTCTGCGTTCTGAAGTCCCGAACTGAACCAAATGACTCGCGCTCTGCGTTCTGAAGTCCCGAACTGAACCAAATGAATCGCGCTCTGTGTTCTGAAGTCCCGAACTGAACCAAATGAATCTCGCTCTGAAGTCCCGAACTGAACCAAATGAATTGCGCTCCGAAGTCCCGAACTGAACCAAATGAATCGCGCTCTGCGTTCTGAAGTCCCGAACTGAACCAAATGAATCGCGCTCTGCGTTCTGAAGTCCCGAACTGAACCAAATGAATCGCGTTCTGTGTTCTGAAGTCCAGAACTGAACCAAATGAATCGCGCTCTGTGTTCTGAAGTCCCGAACTGAACCAAATGAATCGCGCTCTGCGTTCTGAAGTCCCGAACTGAACCAAATGAATCGCGCTCTGCGTTCTGAAGTCCCGAACTGAACCAAATGAATCGCGTTCTGTGTTCTGAAGTCCAGAACTGAACCAAATGAATCGCGCTCTGTGTTCTGAAGTCCCGAACTGAACCAAATGAATCGCGCTCTGAAGTCCCGAACTGAACCAAATGAATCGCGCTCTGTGTTCTGAAGTCCAGAACTGAACCAAATGAATCGCGCTCTGTGTTCTGAAGTCCCGAACTGAACCAAATGAATCGCGCTCTGCGTTCTGAAGTCCCGAACTGAACCAAATGAATCGCGCTCTGTGTTCTGAAGTCCCGAACTGAACCAAATGAATCGCGCTCTGCGCTCTGAAGTCCCGAACTGAACCAAATGAATCGCGCTCTGAAGTCCCGAACTGAACCAAATGAATCGCGCTCTGCGTTCTGAAGTCCCGAACTGAACCAAATGAATCGCGCTCTGAAGTCCCGAACTGAACCAAATGAATCGCGCTCTGCGCTCTGAAGTCCCGAACTGAACCAAATGAATCGCGCTCTGTGTTCTGAAGTCCCAAACTGAACCAAATGAATCGCGCTCTGTGTTCTGAAGTCCCGAACTGAACCAAATGAATCGCGCTCTGTGTTCTGAAGTCCCGAACTGAACCAAATGAATCGCGCTCTGCGCTCTGAAGTCCCGAACTGAACCAAATGAATCGCGCTCTGTGTTCTGAAGTCCCAAACTGAACCAAATGAATCGCGCTCTGTGTTCTGAAGTCCCGAACTGAACCAAATGAATCGCGCTCTGTGTTCTGAAGTCCCGAACTGAACCAAATGAATCGCGCTCTGCGTTCTGAAGTCCCGAACTGAACCAAATGAATCGCGCTCTGAAGTCCCGAACTGAACCAAATGAATCGCGTTCTGAAGTCCCGAACTGAACCAAATGACTCTCGCTCTGAAGTCCCGAACTGAACCAAATGAATCGCGCTCTGAAGTCCCGAACTGAACCAAATGAATCGCGCTCTGTGTTCTGAAGTCCCGAACTGAACCAAATGACTCTCGCTCTGAAGTCCCGAACTGAACCAAATGAATCGCGCTCTGAAGTCCCGAACTGAACCAAATGAATCGCGCTCTGTGTTCTGAAGTCCCGAACTGAACCAAATGAATCGCGCTCTGAAGTCCCGAACTGAACCAAATGAATCGCGCTTTGTGTTCTGAAGTCCCGAACTGAACCAAATGAATCGCGCTTTGTGTTCTGAAGTCCCGAACTGAACCAAATGACTCTCGCTCTGAAGTCCCGAACTGAACCAAATGAATCGCGCTCTGAAGTCCCGAACTGAACCAAATGAATCGCGCTCTATGTTCTGAAGTCCCGAACTGAACCAAATGAATCGCGCTCTGAAGTCCCGAACTGAACCAAATGACTCTCGCTCTGAAGTCCCGAACTGAACCAAATGAATCGCGCTCTGAAGTCCCGAACTGAACCAAATGAATCGCGCTCTGTGTTCTGAAGTCCCGAACTGAACCAAATGAATCGCGCTCTGAAGTCCCGAACTGAACCAAATGAATCGCGCTCTGCGCTCTGAAGTCCCGAACTGAACCAAATGAATCGCGCTCTGTGTTCTGAAGTCCCGAACTGAACCAAATGAATCGCGCTCTGAAGTCCCGAACTGAATCAAATGAATCGCGCTTTGTGTTCTGAAGTCCCGAACTGAACCAAATGAATCGCGCTTTGTGTTCTGAAGT
>CM049880.1:812558-835058 GCA_027474115.1 Schizopygopsis malacanthus | reverse complement strand
ATCATGTTCCATGAAGATATTTAGTACATTTCCTATCATAAAAATAATATTTTTGATTATTAATATGCATTGCTAAGAACTTCATTTGAACAACTTTAAAGATGATTTTCTCAATATTTAGATTTTTTTGCACCCTCAGATTCCAGATTTACAAATATTGTCCGATCATAACAAACCATACATCAATGGAAATATTATTTATTCAGCTTTCAGATGATGTATGAATCTCAATTTCACAATATTGACGCTTAAGACTGGTTTTGTGCTCCAGGGTCACATATAAACGTTGATGGTTTTTCTCAGCATTTATTTTGGCTACAGATTTATAAATGATTATGGATTTGGGAAGATGTTTGTTGCACATTGTCACATGCTTTTATATATGTTTGTATAACAATGTTACAGAGCAACTGACGAGTAACAGAATATACATGTGTTAGAAAACATGACCTTCTGCAGTTTAATCGCATGATTTCAGTCCTCATACAGTAACCACCTCTTCTCTTCTCATCAGAGACATGATGCAGCACGAAACAATCTCTCGCTGTCGGTGATTTCTGCGTCTTCCTCGGACGGTTTTAAACACTTCCACACTGCAGACGTGTTTGCTGCATTAGTGCACGCCTCTATTAGAGTCTTATCGCTTATTCGGTTCCGTTTGCCGAGGATTCGGTGCATCTAAGAGCACCGTCTCAAATCATCATGGTGTCATTTTTTCAGATTTTGAGTCATTATCTTGCTGTTTTTGAGCGCCTGTGGAGCTGAAGTAATCCCATAATGCAGCAGCAGCTGACATTTACAGTCTCAGTTTCCACAGAAACGTGTCTCGTCCAGCCGCTGTGAGCCAGCTCTGCAGATAACAGCCGATGTGTTCAGTGTGGCCTCTGTGGAGTAAAGCAGCGTCTCTCTGTCATTGTCATGTCCTTTATTTGATTTAATCAGGGACAAATGCACATTAATAGAACATGGTGTTAACTATTTCATCATTGTTAAATAAAGAAAATACTATATCAGATTAAATGAGTTTTGATTTGCAATCCATTTATTTTACAACTAATTAATATTTGGGGTGAAAGTAATTAGTCTACATTTAAATAAACAAATTTAGTTAAATTAGGGGAAATGTATGATATTAATTATTTTGTTCTTTCAACATTATTTTTAAATTAATTGTAGCTAACATAAATTGTTTGCGACCAATTAATTATTTTTTAAAGTTTTTTTCAGTGCGTCTAGTTCTCTCTGTGCATAAATTAAATCCGTATTTTTTTTACCCTAATAAAAAAAAAATCTGCTCTAATTTCTTAATTCTGCTTTAATGGTTACATTTTTATTTTTTTACTTTTTTTTAATAATTTATACGCTATTCTAATTAGTCAAAATCATAAAAATGGAATTTAACCACAATTTAATATATTTAAAACATAAAATTTTAGGGCCTTATGAAATCAGTTTTATTCCTATTTTTTCTGGATTTTTTAAATAGTTGAATTATTGTTGAATCATCAAAATGCATATCTAATCAACTGAATTCATAAAAAAATAATTTAATAATTCATTTTACAGTATAAATCCCTAAAAAATGCTTTATTTCTCTCTGTTGTCTTTTTTAAATTATCTACGCATTTATTATCGGTTTGGTAATCAAGTGAAGGCATAAAACATAAACAATTTATTTAATTATTCAAAAATGTCATCAAATGAAAATTGTGATATTTCTGGAAAATTAAGTGCCGCACAACAGAGGTTTACTGCTAAAATTAAAACGGAAGAAAAGTGCGATATTCCATAAACATTTTATTCATATTATTATTATTATTAATACATTTGTAATAGTGCTGTCAAATGATAAATCATGATTAATTGCATCCAAAATAAAAGTATATGTGTTTGTTTATTTATATATAATTACACACACATACAGTAATATTTTGAAATATTTACATGTGTATTATGTATATTATATTCACACACATATAATTAATATCATATATAAATATATTTATTAATATAATTAATATCATATATAAATATATTTGATATATAAAGGTAACATATTTTTCTTAAAAATATACACGGATGTGTTTGTATTTATAAAAACATAATAAGTATACACAAAAAAAAACAATGCATAAAAATAATAATTAATAATAATTCTATAATAAATAGACAAATCACACATTTTATGTAAACAAAAACTTTTATTTTGGATTCGATTAATCGCGACAGTACTACTTTATAATATGATCATTCATATTAATGAAGAATATTATAAGCTATTATTGTTAAATATTCTATTTTGTGAATTACATTCCCCTGTGCACGAATACATTAAAGTTAAATAAGTAAAAATGTAGATGCAGACTTTATATTTCAATAGCAGTGTTTCTGTGCTTTAATATTCACAGACACTGGTTCATATCACGGTTTGATTCATTGTACAGCCATACTTCAGATTTGTTCTTGCAGATTTGCCAGATTCCATGTTGTTATGACTGGATTGTCTTCGGACGGTCATTAGTCTGTGTTTAGTCTGATCTGAGCGCGTCTCGCTCCAGGAACAGTCTGTTGGCTCAGGAACGGTTGACACCTGCGGCTCTAACACTCGAAACTGTGCTTTATAGAGATGCTCCTGTCAGAGTGTGTGTGTGTGTGTGTGTGTGTGTGTCGTCTGTGAGACGTTTGTGCGGTCAGCAGTGTGTTTAATGAAAGAAAAGCGTTCTGTCAGCATGTGCGTTTACAGTCAGGAATAAATGCAGACGCAGTGTTTCAGAGAGAGAGAGAGAGAGAGAGAGAGTGTGTGTGTGTGTGTGTGAGAGAGAGAGATTGTATGTGTGTGTGTGTGTGAGAGAGAGAGTGTGAGAGAGTGTGAGAGAGAGAGAGAGAGAATAAGAGAGAGTGTGTTTGTGTGTGTTCAATATCAATTAATCCATCTGCGGTTTGATTAGCCGAGATAAATTCTTACATTTCCAAGATCGATGTCTTAGTCAATGCTGTTGTGTGTTTTTCATTGTTTTGCCTGCCATCCGGTGTTATTTTAGAATTATTTCAATACTTTTATTATTATTTTTATTTATATATTTTTCATTTAGGCTAAATTAAAAATATATAATTTTATGTGCTTTTGTAATTTTTATTTTTAAAATAAATTAAATAATTTTTTTTTGTTTAATTTTAGTTGTAGTTTTTATTTCAGTTTTAGTCTTTATTTCCAGTTAGTCATTTTTATATCAAATTTTTAGAGTTCGTTATCAAGGCAAAATTTGTCTTTTTTGATTATTTTATTTTTCCACACACATATATATATCATAGATTAATTTTTTTAATCTAGATTAATCAGATTAATTTTGGAATTAATCACTAGATTAAAATGGCTCATTTGAATTCTGCCGACATTCAGAATATCTACACTAAAAGTAAGTCTTTGAGAACGGGTTTCTCACCAGGTGGCGCATTAGACCAGGGGCGCATCTCCTGTTTCCAAAATGCATCACAAACAGAAAGCTGTTCTACTATGATAATTGGTGATGAAAATAAATTATGTTCAATAAGATGAACTTGTGTTTACTAACTGTTTATTCAATTAAACATGAATTTTGAACTGTAGACCTACATAAGAGGTCATGAACTGTTTACAGTTTCCATTGGAAGCAAAAATACATAAGCAAACCCGGCGGCTTCATAGCTGCATCCATGTTAGGACGTCACGTCTGATGTGGTAATTTCACAGTAACGTTAGGCCAGCGGTTCTCAATTCCAGTCCTCGCGCCCCACCGCTCTGCACATTTCGTATGTTACTCTTATCACTTCAGACGTTTGTTCTATTCGAACGCAAGTGCCCTGCGAAGTGGACATCACACGATATTCCTCCATGATTCCAGTTCGAAGCGAACGTATTCCATTCATAGTGCATTGAAGTGTGCGAGACGTGAATTTAAATTGTATATATTTACAGACGTATATGATGTCACACTCGTCCGTGCGTAAAGATGTTGCGCAACGCAAATCCATGAATGAATGTTCTGAAGTGAAGTAAACTTCAGCGGCTTTCCCCTGCTCAGGGAGTAGGGAGCAATGGACACTGTGTAGGGAGCATGTCAATCGGAACACAGTTCATTCATGGAGCGCACTTCTAACGAGCTGATTATCTGAATCAGGTGTGTTAACTAAGAGAGACATGTATAGAGCGGTGGGGCGCGAGGACTGGAATTGAGAACCGCTGCGTTAGGCATACACACAGGTTCGAAGCAGAGGGTGACACGGGAGTGAATACTCAAGTTCACATGAGACCTAAAGCGCATCCTGTTTGCTTAAAAGCGCAACGTTTCGTTGTTATTCTGAGTGCACACAAATAAACGTAGAGTCTTTACAGATTCGAAAGATGTATTAGGCTACTTTTATCTGTATGACCAAGAATGACGGAGATTTTAAGAGCAAGTGAACGCACCGGAGCCTGTCCTGCGCAAACGCGCTTCCACACAAACACTTCAATAGCGCACATTTCTCTAGGTTAACATCATATTGAGCGGCCATGTAAAGTTGCTACTACATACATCTTTCAGATGAAAAGCCATATTTGAGGTTGATGAATGATAGGTGAGCGTTTGGATGTCCTGCTCGATTGTATTACCACATAGACCAGCCGTTAACAATCTGTCCATCACGGACTGCGAGCCTCTAGTTGGAAGACTCGTTCTCGCCCCCTACAGTGCAATTCGGCTAGGTATACATCCGCGCTAAAATATCAGGGTGAAAGTCATCATAGCTTGCGTAGTATAGACCCAGCTCCCAACCCAACTTTGAGAATAGATTAACGGCGATATTTTTTTTATCGCCGATAAGAGTCTCGCGTTAACGCAGCACGTTAACGCCGATAACGGCCCACCACTAATATATATATATATATATATATATATATATCACAGAAGTGAGTACACCCTCACATTTTTGTAAATATTGTATTATATCTTTTCATGTGACAACACTGAAGAAATTACACTTTGCTTCAATGTAAAATAGTGAGTGTACAGCTCGTATAACAGTGTAAATTTGCTGTTCCCTCAAAATAACTCAACACACAGCCATTGATGTCTAAACCGCTGGCCACAAAAGTGAGTACACCTCTAAATGAAAATGCCCAAATTGGGCCCAAAGTGTCAATATTTTGTGTGGCCACCATTATTTTCCAGCACTGCCTTAACTCTCTTGGGCATGGAGTTCACCAGAGCTTCACAGGTTGCCACTGCAGTCCTCTTCCACTCCTCCATGACGACATCACGGAGCTGGTGGATGTTAGAGATCTTGCGCTCCTCCACCTTCTGTTTGAGGATGACCCACAGATGCTCAATAGGGTTTAGGTCTGGAGACATGCTTGACCAGTCCATCACCTTCACCCTGAGCTTCTTTAGCAAGGCAGTGGTCGTTATCATGTTGAAATACTGCCCAGTCTCCGAAGGGAGGGGATCCTGCTCCGCTTCAGTATGTCACAGTACATGTTGGCATTCATGGTTCCCTCGACGAACTGTAGCTCCCCAGTGCCAGCAGCACTCATGCAGCCCCAGACCATGACACACCCATCACCATGATTGACCGCACACTTGTCTTTGTACTCCTCACCTGGTTGCCGCCAAACACGCTTGACACCATCTGAACCAAATAAGTTTATCTTGGTCTCATCAGACCACAGGACATGGTTCCAGTAATCCAAGTCCTTAGTCTGCTTGTCTTCAGCAAACAGTTTCTTGTGCATCATCTTTAGAAGAGGCTTCCTTCTGGGACGACAACCATGCAGACCAATATGATGCAGTGTGCGGCGTATGGTCTGAGCACTGACAGGCTCCCCCCCCCTTCAACCTCTGCAGCAATGCTGGCAGCGCTCATAACACTTAACACACCTGCTCCCCATTCACACCTGAGACCTTGTAATACTAACGAGTCACATTACACCGGGGAGTGAAAATTACAAATTGGGGCCAATTTGGACATTGTCATTTAGGGGTGTACTTACTTTTGTGGCCAGCGGTTTAGACACTAATGGATGTGTTTTGAGTTATTTTGAGGGGACAGCACGTTTACACTGTTATACAAGCTGTACACTCACTACTTTACTATGTAGCGAAGTGACATTTCTTCAGTGTTGTCACATGAAATATATATAATACAATATTAAAAAAAATGTGAGGGGTGTACTCACTTCTGTGAGATACTGTGTATATATATATATGCCATCCAATAATCGCAGTAATCAATTAATCAACTCAAATTCTATCAATTTCAAATCAAAGTTTTTTTATAAAGCACTCTAAAAACCAAAGTGTACAACAAAGTGCTGTACAATTGCACACGTGAAATAAAAATAGAAAATAATGCAAGAAAAAATTGTTATAATATTAACGTACGACTGGTTTTGAATCTCATTAAGGTACATATTAATTATGTTTACTTTAACCTCTTGGTGTTGTCTTTATTATTTAATGTATATTTGTATAAATCTGTCCTAAAAGAGCCACTTTAAATTATTTTATTTCAAAAACAAATTATATTTTTAATTATATCATTAAAACGGCCCTATGTGCAAAATCAATATATAAATTATACATGCACATTTAAATTAAATATATTACACTTTTACATTATAAAACAAATACGTTATAGTATTTTATCTTTTATTATATCTAGTCCTGTATTTTTTTTCTTATTTTACTTTTTCACAGTGTTTCTATGTATTGTAATGTTTGGTGACTGTAGAATATTTGCCTGTGAAGCTGATATGGCAAAACATTTAAATGCAACCATCATTATGGAGATCCTGTAGCTCAAACAATATAAAATGCATAAATATAACTGTATCTGGTTTGTGATTCCTCTTTCCTTTGACCTGGATTCCCCAGACAGACATTTGCTGCTGATGCAGAGATCAAGTGGTTTTCATTAGTTTTAGTGTCTACTGAAGCACGAATATGTTTTGATCCTCTGGCTGTATTTCATTTGCATTATTTATTTATTCATTTAACCAATGCTTTTGCCTAAAGTGACTTATAATTGAGAATAAAACAGGCAGAAGTGATTCATCTAAACTCTGGATCATCACCGGATGAATTGCATTAAATATGCAGACGTTTATTTGGTCTGTAAATTAACCATTATGTTCATTATAGTCTCGCTCTTGAACTCGTGTTTGTTTCTAAATGTGAGTCATTAAAGCTCACAGTCACTTCAGTCTCATTACAGACGCTCATCTCGGACGTCATCTAGACTCTTCCTCTGATGTTTGAGCAAACACTTTACGTACAGGCCTGAATTTATGATTTTAATATTTAAGTTGCTTGGAAAATCTCCATGCATTTGGATTACAACGTTTTTAGCATAAACTAAAATGTCAGTCATACATAAATTAATTGGGTAAGATTTATGCACTTTTAATTTATTATGAACTAGTTGCATCTGTTTGATTTTATTTAATCTTATTTTGAGAATTAATTTATTCAAATTGTTTAGAATCAGCATAAATCTATAAATGTATTCTGTTATGTAATAAAAAATGATATAAAAAAGGTAATTGTGACGTTTTTCTTACAATTCAGACTCAAAATCCAAATTGTGCGATATAAAGTGTATTTATGCATTACGAATGCAACCATCTATTGTTCTAACATGTTCTAATCTAATGTGAACAAACGAATTACGCGATACATGTATATAAATACAAAGTCCCAATTGCGCGATACAAAGTCCCAATTGCGCGATACAAAGTCCCAGTTGCGCGATACAAAGTCCCAATTGCGCGATACAGAGTCCGAGTTGCGCGATACAGAGTCCGAGTTGCGCGATACAGAGTCCGAGTTGCGCGATACAGAGTCCGAGTTGCGCGATACAGAGTCCGAATGCGCGATACAGAGTCCGAGTTGCGCGATACAGAGTCCGAGTTGCGCGATACAGAGTCCGAGTTGCGCGATACAAAGTCCGAGTTGCGCGATACAGAGTCCGAGTTGCGCGATACAGAGTCCGAGTTGCGCGATACAGAGTCCGAATTGCGCGATACAAAGTCCGAGTTGCGCGATACAAAGTCCCACTTGCGCGATACAAAGTCCCACTTGCGCGATACAGAGTCCGATACAGTTGCGCGATACAGAGTCCGAGTCCGATACAGTCCGAGTGCGCGATACAGAGTCCGAGTCCGATACAGTCCGAGTGCGCGATACAGAGTCCGATACAGAGTCCGAGTTGCGCGATACAGAGTCCGAGTCCGATACAGAGTCCGAGTGCGCGATACAGATCCGAGTTGCGCGATACAGTCCGAGTTGCGCGATACAGAGTCCGAGTCCGATACAGTTGCGCGATACAGAGTCCGAGTCCGATACAGAGTCCGAGTTGCGCGATACAAGTCCGAGTGCGCGAACAGAGTCCGAGTTGCGCGATACAGCATTGCGCGACGAGTCCGATGCGCGATAACCATCTATTGTTCTTATCATGTTCTAATCTAATGTGAACAAATGAATTGCGCGATACAAAGTTGCAATTACATTTTTTATTCCATGTCATGGAAACAAATTAAACTCTGAATTCTGAAAAAAAATCTAATTTCAGGGAAAAAAATTATTTGTCAATTCTGTTTTTTGTGGTGGAAGCGTTTTTCTTATAAACCTGTTAAATGAATACATTTAACAAGCAATATTCAATTAACTCAAATACGAGCTGAAAAGAAGTTGGATTTATTGATGGTAAATATATAAACATAGATATTGTATATTCAAAACACATTCAGTTGTTACATCAATATATGACTGAGAAATATGATCACATTCGGTTTATTAGGTTATGGAGGTTTTATATGCAATTCAAATACATAAATCCTAAATGTTGGCCAAAATATTTTAATTATTGTAGCATTTTGCATTTGAATTATCTTTCAATAAATTATCTTTGATAATTCAATTGCACATATAATAAGACTTTGTCAGATGAATCATTGGGATTAATAGAAGAATACTTTGTTCCAGAGCCTCGTTTGCATTCGTTTCTCTCTCTCTCTGCTGATCTCAGATGGTTTCTCTCTCTCTCTGCTGATCTCAGACGGTTTCTCTCTCTCTCTGCTGATCTCAGACGGTTTCTCTCTCTCTGCTGATCTCAGACGGTTTCTCTCTCTCTCTGCTGATCTCAGACGGTTTCTCTCTCTCTCTTCTGATCTCAGACGGTTTCTCTCTCTCTCTTCTGATCTCAGACGGTTTCTCTCTCTCTCTGCTGATCTCAGATGGTTTCTCTCTCTCTCTGCTGATCTCAGACGGTTTCTCTCTCTCTCTGCTGATCTCTCTCTCTCTGCTGAGACGGTTTCTCTCTCTCTACTGCTGATCTCAGATGGTTTCTCTCTCTCTGCTGATCTCAGACGGTTTCTCTCTCTCTGCTGATCTCAGACGGTTTCTCTCTCTCTGCTGATCTCAGACGGGTTCTCTCTCTCTCTGCTGATCTCAGACGGTTTCTCTCTCTGCTGATCTCAGACGGTTTCTCTCTCTCTGCTGATCTCAGATGGTTTCTCTCTCTCTGCTGATCTCAGACGGTTTCTCTCTCTCTCTGCTGATCTCAGATGGTTTCTCTCTCTCTGCTGATCTCAGACGGTTTCTCTCTCTCTCTGCTGATCTCAGACGGTCTCTCTCTCTGCTGATCTCAGACGGTTTCTCTCTCTGCTGATCTCAGACGGTTTCTCTCTCTCTCTGCTGATCTCAGACGGTTTCTCTCTCTCTGCTGATCTCAGATGGTTTCTCTCTCTCTGCTGATCTCAGACGGTTTCTCTCTCTCTCTGCTGATCTCAGATGGTTCTCTCTCTCTCTGCTGATCTCAGACGGTTTCTCTCTCTCTGCTGATCTCAGACGGTTTCTCTCTCTCTGCTGATCTCAGACGGTTTCTCTCTCTCTCTGCTGATCTCAGATGGTTTCTCTCTCTCTGCTGATCTCAGACGGTTTCTCTCTCTCTGCTGATCTCAGATGGTTTCTCTCTCTCTCTGCTGATCTCAGATGGTTTCTCTCTCTCTGCTGATCTCAGACGGTTTCTCTCTCTCTCTGCTGATCTCAGACGGTTTCTCTCTCTCTCTGCTGATCTCAGATGGTTTCTCTCTCTCTCTGCTGATCTCAGACGGTTTCTCTCTCTCTGCTGATCTCAGACGGTTTCTCTCTCTCTGCTGATCTCAGACGGTTTCTCTCTCTCTCTGCTGATCTCAGATGGTCTCTCTCTCTCTGCTGATCTCAGACGGTTTCTCTCTCTCTCTGCTGATCTCAGATGATTTATCTCTCTCTCTGCTGATCTCAGACGGTTTCTCTCTCTCTGCTGATCTCAGACGGTTTCTCTCTCTCTCTGCTGATCTCAGACGGTTTCTCTCTCTCTCTGCTGATCTCAGACGGTTTCTCTCTCTCTCTGCTGATCTCAGACGGTTTCTCTCTCTCTGCTGATCTCAGACGGGTTCTCTCTCTCTGCTGATCTCAGATGGTTTCTCTCTCTCTGCTGATCTCAGACGGTTTTTCTCTCTCTCTGCTGATCTCAGACGGTTTCTCTCTCTCTCTGCTGATCTCAGACGGTTCTCTCTCTCTGCTGATCTCAGACGGTTTCTCTCTCTCTGCTGATCTCAGACGGTTTCTCTCTCTCTGCTGATCTCAGATGGTTTCTCTCTCTCTCTGCTGATCTCAGACGGTTTCTCTCTCTCTGCTGATCTCAGACGGTTTCTCTCTCTCTCTGCTGATCTCAGACGGTTTCTCTCTCTCTCTGCTGATCTCAGACGGTTTCTCTCTCTCTGCTGATCTCAGACGGTTTCTCTCTCTCTGCTGATCTCAGACGGTTTCTCTCTCTCTGCTGATCTCAGATGGTCTCTCTCTCTGCTGATCTCAGACGGTTTCTCTCTCTCTGCTGATCTCAGATGGTTTCTCTCTCTCTGCTGATCTCAGACGGTTTCTCTCTCTCTCTGCTGATCTCAGACTCTCTCTCTGCTGATCTCAGACGGTCTCTCTCTCTGCTGATCTCAGACGGTTTCTCTCTCTCTCTGATCTGACGGTTTCTCTCTCTCTGCTGATCTCAGACGGTTTCTCTCTCTCTGCTCAAATTGATGACGTTCTTGTTTCTCTCTCTCTCTGCTGATCTCAGATAAAAAAAAACGGTTTCTCTCTCTCTCTGCTGATCTCAGATGGTAATTTGTTAAATTATAACGGGGATTCAATTCTACCTAAAAGACATGTATTACAGTTTCTCTCTCTCTCTAACAAGCTGATCTCAGACGGTTTCTCTCTCTCTGATCTCACACCTACAAAACACAATTGATGGTTTCTCTCTCTCTGTTAAATATATACTGATCTCAGATGGTTTCTCTCTCTCTGCACACACTAACTTTACCAAAACACTGGAAATCTGATCTCAAAATGAAATTATTCTGTCAAAGAATAACACTTCTCTCTCTCACAAGGTACATGCTGATCTCAGAAGTACACCAGGTTTCTCTCTCTCTCTGCTGATCTCAGACTTTTATGTTTCTCTCTCTTGCATGCTGATCTCACGGTTTCTCTCTCTTGGTTGGGAACTGATCTCAGATGTTCACATTCAAAAGTTCCAGTAAAAAGCTAAGTTTTTTTTTTCTCTGTTTACTGGAGGTGTAGAAACACGGTGATTCAGACGAAAAAGTTTTACTCTCTCTGCACACAAGAGCATGAACAAAAAAACAACAGCTCTCAGATAAAAAAAGGTTTCTCTCTCTCTCTGCTGATCTCAGAGGCCAGATGGTTTCTCTCTCTGTGCTGATCCAAGGCGATCAGATAAAACGGTTTCTCTCTCTCTGTGATGTCTGCTGATCTCAGAGGGACATCTGGTTAAACCTTCTCTCAGAAAAGAACTCTCTATGTGCTGAGGAAAGGTCTCAGATGGTGGAAGGAAGAGACTTCTCTCTCTCTGTGCTGATCTCAGATGGTTTCTCTCTCTCTCCGCTGATCTCAGATGGTCTCTCTCTCTCTGCTGATCTCAGATGGTTTCTCTCTCTCTCTGCTGATCTCAGACGGTTTCTCTCTCTCTGCTGATCTCAGATGGTTTCTCTCTCTCTCTGCTGATCTCAGACGGTTCTCTCTCTCTCTGCTGATCTCAGATGGTTTCTCTCTCTCTCTGCTGATCTCAGATGGTTTCTCTCTCTCCGCTGATCTCAGACGGTTTCTCTCTCTCTGCTGATCTCAGACGGTTTCTCTCTCTCTGCTGATCTCAGATGGTTTCTCTCTCTCTGCTGATCTCAGATGGTTTCTCTCTCTCTGCTGATCTCAGATGGTTTCTCTCTCTCTGCTGATCTCAGACGGGTTCTCTCTCTCTGCTGATCTCAGACGGGTTCTCTGATCTCCAGAGCGGTTTGAGGCGGCTGGGCTGATAATGGGACACTAGTGATGAGTGTGTTGTGCTGATTTTGAGTGTTATTAGCTGATCTGAGTCACATCCGGTCCGTCTGAGTCACACTTCACTTCAGCAGGACCGGAGAACATCTACAGCTCCATCATATTTCTACATCAAATTCATAACGTTCTTGTGTTTTTAAACAAATGGCGTGTGTGTGTGTGATGGTACACAAATATGATGGTTCATTACGTTCCTCAGTTTTGACATCACGGTTCAGTATAGTTTTGGTACAGCAGGAAGAAAAAAACTAAACATTAATATTTTTTTATTTAACAATGTAAATTATAATTAACAAAATTTTAATTATATTAAAAAATGATCTTAGGGATAAAATTCTACCTAAAAGTGTCATGTATTAATATGAAAACTTTATACCGTTTCAAGCTCATGAAGAAGTAATAATCTGACTGAAGTCACCGAGGTTGATTGATCATGAATTAATTATTCAGGACTTCTGCTTGATCTGATCAGATGTTTGCGTTTACATGCACGTTCTTAAACCGATTATGCTTCATAAGCAGAAAACGCACAATGTTATGTAAATGCAGTAACCCGTTTTCTTTTATCAGAGTAAGGTCATAAACAGCGTAAGCATAAACCGCTCGCAGTGTTTAGTTAACTACAAGTAGCGACGCTACTAACTTAATTACATTTTTCAGTAGCTTTAGCTCAGTTGCTTTTTAAACAGTTGGCTTTTCCAGTAGCTAACTACTTTTTGCAGCAAGTAGCGGTGTAGCGTTTTGTCAAGAATCAGCGCGATGCAAGGATATTCTTCTTGTTAGATGCCATTACCGCCACCTGTTGTTTAATCACGCATCTTGCGGCTAACGGTTCACTGACGTACAGAAGTGGGTTGACACTTGTTATTGCCTGCTCTTATTAGTGCACCTCAATTCTCGACTGATGGTGTGAAACCATTCGTTTTGCTTGAGTGCAATAACAGTGACAACTATGCCAGTTCAACTAAGCGTTATTACTGTTGAGGCTTTTGTAACATTACAACATTTTGACCCTTTGGAAACAGTCTACTGCAACTATTTCTTTCCCTGCCAGTGCCACATGTGAAATGTATTTTCTTGCCAAAATGCAACCATCTCAAATCTGTATTTTTGAAAAATGTTCTACATGCAATTTATGTTGGATTGTTCTTGCAATGTTGTACAATTTTGCACTTTTGACAAACAGTCTGAGATATTTGAGTGTTGTGTGTAATAAAACAATACTCTTTGAAATCATAATTGTATTGCATTGTTTTAAACACTAAATATTTTACTTAAAACATTCCTCAGATTATTCAGTTTTGTTTATAATATACGTTGTTCAAAAAAATCAAAAGTAGTTTCAATCTAGCTACTCTTGTAGTGTAGCTAACCTTTTCGTCTTGACTCTACTTTAACTTACGAGTAGCTTGTAGGTCATAACTACAGTTTCAGAGTAGCTTCCCCAACACTGACCGCTCGACACGCATAGTTTTTTATCCCTTACACCAATTTTGCACGTCATGTAAACACAATATCCCGCTTTCTAACAGTTTGTTGAAGTGCGCATGTGGGATCGTTAGTGCAGATTTAAGCACATCTAGACAGAACAAACGTTTTGCATTAAAGAAAGAAGAAATGTATCACAAACACAGACTCTTTCATGACTCAGAAAATGATAAAAGTGTGTTCTCATCTCGTGCATTCAGTCAAAACGCTGCATGCTCCAGAGGATAATATATGACATGCAAGCAATTTATTTAACATCGTGACTGAATACTCAAAGTCAGATATGCAAATGATTCAATTTTGACGTCATGATACTTGCGTTGTCAGGTTACTGATGTGCATGCAAACTGTTTATTTATACTGGTTATTTTAATAAGCAGATATTTCTGAGTTACTGGTGTGCATGCAAACGTGCTCGATGAATCTGTGAGTTGTGGTTTGTGTTTGTTCCCTCAGGACGATGAGGTGGTTCTGCAGTGTGTGGCCTGCATTCAGAAGGAGAACCGCAAGTTCTGTCTGAGCGCCGAGGGTTTGGGGAACCGCTTGTGTTACCTGGAGCCCACGTCTGAAGCCAAGGTGAGGAGCATCATCATTCAATGATGGGTCATTCAGTGTCAGCTCAACCCGAGGACCTCCAGGCTTGATTTGTAATTTTGCTAATATTTTGTCTGAATAAAGACAGACATGTATAGTGATGAAAGTTAAAATATGAAATATCATGGAGGAATATTTACTGAGTAATCCATTGTTTTGGTGGGGGGGGGTCAAAATGGCAATTTTCACCTGAGATTTAGAGCCATATTACAGGGGGGTAAAAATGACTTCAGAAAGGTGGCAGCAACATAATATTGGTTTTACACAGAGATTGGTAGATATGTTAGTAAAATCTGTTGACTTTAGCAATCTTTGTTGCATTATGTGCCAATGGTGACCATTCAAAAATGGGGAAACGAGCACTTTTCACGTTTTTTCTCTAAAGTTTGCCTGTCTGTAACTCAAGAAGTATTAAAGATATCTTAATGACCTTTTACATATTGGGTCTTAATAAACATCTCTTTGGTCATCTTCATTTTTAAGACCCTATATGGTTCGGTTCCAGAGATATTGGAATTTTAATATGGCTCCAGGAGTAAATCGTTAAAATGTGTATATATTTTCAGTGGTCAAAAACCAAATGTGGGTCAGTTTGCAAAAATATGATACTTATTTATTTTAAAGAGGAATGTCTGAAGAACAAATAATGTTGAAACTAGAGATATATCTAATTTACTTCCATCTGCATTGAACCTACCTTGTGCCATAAATATTATTTTTCCAAAATATGTGAATTAGTGCGCGTTAAAAAAAAGATAATACTTAAAATTATGGACAGGGTCAAAGAAACTAGTTCAGCTTAACCTCTTGAATTAAGGTTCTTCAGACGTTCTTCTGCAGGTCGCGTCCGAATAACAAAGCGCTGTGGCGCGGAGAAAGTTTCTGGATTATCTGGACATCGTGATCCACTTCCAGGAGTTGTGTTTGCTGTTCCTCAGTAAAGGAGGGCAGTTTGTGCTTCATTTATCTCCTCGTTGCTCACCTCATACTGTCGCTGGGATCGTCTGGCCTCTTTGGCTTCAATCCCAAACCTGCTCTGAACACAGCGGCACTAAATCACACCGATCCTTGTGCATAATGAAGTCCAGTATTGACCTGAAAATGAAGATCTCTGAACGCTTACGGATGCCTGGTTATTAGACGGAGCTGAGTTTACTCTCTGTGCGAGTCCAGAACTACTTCCAGCAGAGAACAAGAGCCACATGTTTTAAAATACACATTTTCACAGGCATTTCTTACTGTTGTTGTTTGGATTTCCTCCTTTGAAATAAAATACAGGCTTTTAGGTGTGTGAAAGATCTGATGCTCGAACACGCGGGAGTTTATTTAGCTGAAAAAACTACAAGTAAAGTTAAAAAAGTCAGACCTCGCGTGGCAGCACTGGCGACATCATCTAACTGAACCATAAGGTTTATCCAAAAAAGTGTCTAGGTTTGTCAGTTTGTTTGGAAACAAGCCGCTAAAAGGGTCTGACAGTGTTAAATATAGTGCTGAAGTGGCGCTCGTGTGAGAGACTCGGGAGCTGATGCAGCGGACGGGGGATATTTGGTGCGGTCGATGTGTATATTGTGGATGAGTTCTTCTCTCTCATCACACTACGAGTGCTACAGTTTCGGAACGTTCACGCTGAGTAACACATACAGCTGTATCCTCGCCACAATGTAACAGTGAAAAGAGACCCCTCACTAACAGTGTCGCGTTCTGAAACTTATTTAAATCAATTTAAAATAAACGCCGGTATTCGGTATGAACCGGTATACCGCCCAGCACTAAAAATGAGTTTTATTTATTTTCTGTTACAAAATGTTCATTTATTTTCACCCCCCCATGTTTTCTTGGGCTACACGCCAGGGGGTAATGCTTATTTCTTATTTCACAATATCTTTCTTTGAGGTTGTAAAGATATAATGCAGGCTTTTCTTGCAGCTCAAACATGGCGCTTGCAACACCAAGGCCACGGGTTCGATTCCATGCATGAACTGAGAAAAATGTGTGCATTCAATGTAGAGATCGACCGATATATATCGGTTTACCGATATTTTTCCCGATATTTAAGCATTTTACCGTTATTTCCCCAATAAACATCTCTATCGAAGTTAATGATTTATTATCTCCGCAAGCGATCGCAGTTTGAGTATAGTTCTGTGTAAATAGATAAACCGCGCTGTCAGCAGTTTTCATAATTTAGACAAAAACATTTTAATAATTCTGATAAAACAGTTAAGAAATGCAATAAAATACGATGTTTTGTTTGTTATAGCTTATTTCAATATTCCAGAGAATATTATTCAGTGAATTATTCTTCACTCTTTAGTCTATTAAACAGATTATAAACCTAAAACTGTAGTTTAACATGAAGTTGATATGACTTCTGTCCTTTATTTTCTCCATTTGAAACATTAGACATTATTTTGCTTATTGTTAATATCAGTGTTGCTGATGATGCTTTTTATAAATAAAATGTTTTTATTGTTGTAATTTGAAGATTAAATTTTACGTGAAAGAATGTTAATTTTCAACAGTTGTTTGTTGTTAAGACGACTGAATGTGAAGAATGGACTTACTTCAATCTGTTATTTATTTACTTTATAACAGTAAATAAATATCGGTTCTGCATATCGGTTATCAGGTACATAAACATGCAAATAATCGGTATCGGTATCGGTTATAAAAAATCAATATCGGTCGATCATTAATTCAATGCTTTGGTAAAAGCGTCTGTCAGACGCATGCATGTAAGTGTATTTGAGAGTAACACGTGTGTGTGTGTGTGTCTGTGTGTGTGTGTGTCTCTGTGTGTGTGTGTGTGTGTGTGTGTGTGTGTGTCTCTCTGTGTGTGTGTGTCTGTGTGTGTGTGTGTGTATGTCTGTGTGTGTGTGTGTGTGTGTCTCTGTGTGTGTGTGGTGTGTGTGTGTGTGTGGTGTGTGTGGTGTGTGGTGTGTGGTGTGTGGTGTGTGTGGTGTGTGTGTGTGCTCTGAGGTGCGTTGTAAAACTAAAGTGGTGTGTGTCTGTGTCTGTGTCTGTGTGTGTGGTGTGTGGTGTGTGGTGTCTGTGTGTCTGTGTGTATGTCTCTGTGTGTGTGTGTGTGTGTTTGTGGTGTGTGTGTGTGTGTGTGTGTGTGTGTTTGTGGTGTATGTCTCTGTGTGTGTGTGTGTATGTGTGTGTGTGTGTCTGTGTGTGTGTGTGTGTGTGGTGTGTGTGTGTGTGTGTGTGTGTGCTCTGAGGTGCGTTGTAAAACTAAAGTGGTGTGTATTAGTCCTAATCACTGTGTTTTGTTCTGTGAAAGGGAAACCTGCTGTGTGTGTCCCTGATCCAGAGTTTGCGTGTCTTGTTCTCTGTGTTTCAGTATGTTCCTCCAGATCTGTGCATCTGTAGTTTTGTTCTGGAGCAGTCGCTGTCTGTCCGCGCGCTGCAGGAGATGCTCGCCAAGACCGGACAAAACAACGACGTACGTACACAACTCTCAGCGGCAATCAGAAGCCGTGTTGTTGTGTCACGCATCAGTGTTGTGATGTGACCGTCTGCACGGCGGCGGTGTTATGATCCACGTATTTGTACTGCACCGTTCAGAACCAGGCTTGAATATGGTTTTATTTCATTTAAACAGGTTTTATTTCAGTTAGAATATATTATATTATATTATAATTTATTTTGTGAAAATATGTTTGTGAGGACCTTAATAAAATTATTATTATTGATTGATATATTATATTATATTATATTATAAACATAGTATTATAAATATTATTTAGCCCGAAAGGTGAAAGGTTTGACTACTTTAGTCATTTCCATGAGTGCAAATCTACCATTGAAAATTACTAAAGTAGTCAAACCTTTCATTAGAAGGGGTGCCAATACTTTTGGCAGTATAGTGTGTGTGTGTGTGTGTGTGTGTGTGTGTGTGTGTGTGTGTGTGTAAACACACCTGGCAATACAGCTCATTCTGATATGCGAGTGATAGCAATGTAGAGGTTGTATAGGTAGATATATAGTGTTTGGTCAGTAGAGCTCGTGATGGTTAAACTGACCGCCTCGAGTAATCTGAGGGTCAGGGTCTCAGTGTTGATGGATCACGGGAGGTTTAGTGTCTGTCTGAAGCTGCAGGGCTGTTGTTTAAAGCCCCCCCCCCCCGTGGATCATAAAGGTCTCCTCATTGGCTGCTGTGAGTCTGATGACACACGACAGATCTGATCTTTGGCTTCGGGCTCCTGGAGCGTCTGCCATCGCTGGACTGATGCAATAACTCATACAGCAAATACATAAATAAAGTCTGGCTGTGTATTTCAAATATACTGTACGTGAATACACGTGAACCGTCAATTTAATATTTTCATATTAATATAAGTTAATTTGCAAAAACAGATTTAATTTTCAAAAATCATGTTTTTTCATTGTGCTTTCCAATTAATCTCAATCATGCTGCAGTTAGGTTATTTTGATTATGTTAAACAATAACTACAAAATAAATGCTTGCTAATTAACACAATAAAAACATGAAAACATGATAAAAAAAAATCAGTTTTTGCAAATAAACTCTTACAATATATATAGTTTTAACCTTCACATACACTGAAAAAGGTACTCATTTTTTTTAAGGTAAGTGGTTGCAAAACATATTTTAGCTACATTTAAATATTTTTTTTTGAAAGTTAGTCAACTGAATTAATTTAAATGTAGCTAAAATAAATAGATTGCAACCACTTACCTTAAAAAAAATTAGTACATTCGATGAATAATTATTTTCAGGATACTTAAATATATTTCAGAGGCAAGGAAATACATTTGCAATCTTACAGTAGCCTGTATGTAGACTTTATCCATGATTTATTTTTATTCAAATTTATTAAAACTGTTCAGACCTGTCAAATACAATCCTTTTTTCTTGGAGGGCTTTTAAAAGCTTTTAAAATATATGAATATATTTTATATATTAGTACAAAATATATTTTTGGATTTTTGTTTTAATAAAAAAAAATAAAAAAAATAGCAGGGCTTTTAAATGATTTAAAATATATTAATATATTTGTAAATATATTAGTACAAAATATATTTGAAAAAAATCCCAAAATATACTTTGTACTAATATATAAAAAAATATATTAATATATTTTAAAAGCATTTAAAAGACCAGCAATCTTTTTTTTATATATATAAAAAAAAAAATATATATTATATATATATATATATATATATATATATATATATATTTTTTTTTTTAAATTAATATATACAAAAAAATATTAAGATATTTTAAAAGCATTTGCTGGGATTTTAAATGCTTTTAAAATATCTTAATATTTTTTTAAATATATTTTCAAAAATATATTAGTACTAAATATATTTTGGGAATTTTTTTGAAATATATATAAAAAAACATATATTTTTGCTGTGTGGGAAATGCGTATGATATTATCGTGTTGTGTAACGATGAAGATGAGTGAGTGTTTTGTGTTTTTCTTCACGCCTCGCGCAGCAGTTCATCAGAAAGGTGAGTGATTCTCTCTGAGCTCGTGTTATTATCTGTGTGTTTGATGAAGGACTGACGGTAAAGCTTGTGTTTCCAGACGGCTCAGAGCGGAGGACACCGGACCTTACTGTACGGCCACGCCATTCTCCTCAGACACTCCTTCAGCGGGATGGTTCGTCAGCCGTCATCAGATCAGTGTTCTGCCTTTGATTCAACTAATACAGTAATAGTGACTTTATCTCACCATTCTGAGAAGACAGGTCAGCACTGTGAGATATGAAGACATAACTGTGAGATATAAAATCAAGGATTACAAAAATTCCAAATGAAGAATTGTGAGATTTTAAAATAACGAATTAAGAATTTAAAATGAAGAATTAAGAGATTTAAAATGATGAATTAAGAATTTAAAATGACAAATTAAGAGATTTAAAATGACGAATTAAGAATTTAAAATGACAAATTAAGAGATTTAAAATGACGAATTAAGAATTTAAAATGACAAATTAAGAATTTAAAATGACGAATTAAGAGATTTAAAATGACGAATTAAGAATTTAAAATGACAAATTAAGAATTTAAAATGACGAAAGAATTTAAAATGAGAATTAAGAGATAAAATGACGAATTAAGAATTAAAATGACGAATTAAGAATTTAAAATGAAATTAAGAATTAAAATGACGAATTTAAGAATGACAAATTAAGAGATTTAAAATGAAGAATTAAGATTTAAAATGACGAATGAAGAGATTTTAAATTAAGAATTAAGAATTTAAAATGACAAATTAAGAGATTTTAAAATAAATAATTACGAGATTTAAAATAAAGAATTTTGAGATTTAAAATTAAGAATTGCTAGACATAAAATTAAGAATGAAAAAATTAAAATAAATAATTATGAGATTTAAAATGAAGAATTGCTAGACATAAAATTAAGAATGAAAAAATTAAAATAAATAATTATGAGATTTAAAATGAAGAATTGCTAGACATAAAATTAAGAATTAAAAAAATTTAAATGAAAGAATTATGAGATGTAAAATTAAGAATTACGAAATTTTTATTTTAAGAGTTGTGAGATCTAAATTTAAGAATTTAAAATGTTGACATAAATACAAAATTTAAAATTGAGAATGGCAAGATTTAAAAAATAATTACGAAATTATTTGTGATATTTAACATGAAGTTTAAATTAAGAATTATGATTGTTAAAATGAAAAATTGTGATATGAAATTAAGTTTAAAATGAAGAATTATAAGATTTAAAATGAATGATTATAATGATAAAAAGGAAGAATTGTGAAATATAAAATCAAGAATTGCTAGAAAATAAAATTAAGAAATACTAGATTTAAAATAATGAATTGTGACATTTTAAAGGAATAGAATAAAAGTAAATAATTGCACGAAATCAACTCAGAATTGTGATTTATATAAACTCTCATTTGCAAAAATGAAAGAATTGTGAGAAATTCCTTAAAAAAATAAAAATATTCTATGACAGAAACAAAACAACAGAATTGCAAGATGTAAACTATAATCTAGAGCGTATGGATCTCAACAATCTGGCTTTTTTCTCAGAATTATGAGGAGAGAGATAAAGTTTATATTGTATAGATATAAAGTCCGTTTACCTTATTTAATCGTGATTAATCGCATCCAAAATAAAAGTTTTTGTTTACATAATATATATATATATGTGTGTGTGCTGTGTATATTTATTATATATATATAAATACACACCCATGCATGTATATATTTCAGAATTATATTTTTTTATATGAAATATATGTATTTATAACATAAATTATATGAATGTAAATAAGCATTTTCAAAATATATATACATGCATGTGTTTATATACATAATAAATATACACTGTACATGTATTGTGCAAACAAAAACATTTATTTTGGATGTGATTTAATTGACAGCACCACTTTTTAAAAATATGATTGTATTTTATCCTGAAGCAGAAATAGTTTCCGCAGCTGCATGAAAAATGTTTTCTGTCACAGTTTCTGACGTGCTTGAAGACGTCGCGCTCGATGACGGATAAGCTGTCGTTCGACGTGGGGCTTCAGGAAGACTCGACAGGTGAAGCGTGCGCGTTCAGACCGAAGGAGACGATGACAGACACACACCTGATGATCCGTGTGTTTGTGTTCCTCAGGTGAGGCGTGCTGGTGGACCATTCACCCCGCGTCGAAACAGAGATCAGAGGGAGAGAAAGTGCGTATCGGAGACGATCTCATACTCGTCAGCGTCTCGTCGGAGCGCTATCTGGTGAGGATCAAGTACACTAAACATACACTGTATAGAGTCCTGACATCACACTGGGTTTCTTCAGGTGTGTGAGTCTGTGAGATCAGTCCAGTGTGTGTAAAGAGCTCGAACATATCTCACAAAGCCTGTCGAGAACATATCCAGGTCATATTTACCACCAAAAATAAATAACAATATTTATTGATTTATTTCCATGATTACTAAACTTTTCAGTGCTTGTAAGCATGTTCACGTTCTGTATTTACTTAAAAATATTAAT
>CM049880.1:795058-807558 GCA_027474115.1 Schizopygopsis malacanthus | reverse complement strand
TCGGTTTTTATATTTGGATTAAAAACAAACAATCAAGCCCTGCTCATATTTAAAAAGTTAACGTAACGCATTACTTTCCACCGTACTTTTTTAGCAATACGCATTAAAAAGTAACTTTCCCTGACACTGGTTAAATATCGATGCTAATATTGACTTCGATTTTGTTGACGGTGATAATTAGTTGAGATCGACCGGTTTTACCGATAACGATAATTAGGTTGGACCGCACTGGTTGATAACCTATTAATCAAACAAAAGTTTTTTAAATAGATGCTAAATAATAAGAAACATAACATAGCAACCCAGAAAAACGATCAGTATGAGTTTTTGTCGTTAATCGGTTATTCTGTTCTAGTAATCAATTATCGGTTTCTGATTAATCTGATCAATTGGTTGACCTCTAATATTTAGACATTATTTTGCCAAGTGTTGGAGCGAGTGTTTGTTCTATTAAATAAGTAAACACCCTCTGTTAGATCAATAAAGCCATCAGCGATCATGTGATGTTCATCTTTAGGATCACCGTTAACAGAAATCTCATCTAAAACACATTAGTTTAGCTCAGGTTAGATTAAGTCAGGGTTTAGCGTTGAACTTTGTCAATATCACACACCCTTAATACTCATATATAATAAAAGATTATATCTTGAAATGTACTAGGATTTTGTTGGCGGTGGTAATTAGTTGAGGTCGACCGATAGTGGGTATAATAACTAGGTTGGACTGCACTGGCCGTTAATTGATTAATCAAACAAAAGTGTTTAAAATGGATACTAAATGAAAAGAAACACAACGCAGCATATGGATTTTCTGATTACCGGTTACGCTATTCCAGCAATTGGTTGCTGATTAATCTGTAAAACTGATCAATTGGTCACCGTATAATATTCAGAATATATTTTTCTAAGTGTGTTTTTGTGCTGGTTTATGCCGGTCATGAACAGATGACGCCCAAACGTTTTCCATTCCTCGTTTTCTGTGTGATGTTCAGCTCACAGCAGTGACACAAACTAACCTTTTCATCTGAACCGTGACATTTGCCTCCTTAAATTGGTTTCCAGGGGCATTTAAACCTTTTATACATGATTGTATTTTGTTTATTAGAATTTTAAGTAAGAATTTGACATATTAGATGATGCACGTGTTAAATCAATACATGTAATTCAATAAAAGACAGTAGGCTGTTACCAATCAAACAAAATCATATCAACTAAATGTACTTTTGCACTGCAGAAGTAGCACAGAAGCAGCAGTTTGATGTATTTACACTGCAATTACGTTTGCATGAATAATGCTTTGAGATTGTTTACAAAAATATAATACTTTAAATATTGAAAATCTTAAATACTTTACCCACCTCTGTTCATATTTAGAGTACTCAAAAACTGTGCCCAAGTAAACGGAAAAGTACTTCTAGAAATATTTACTCAAGTAAAAGTAAAAGTCTGAATAGTTACTTGAGTAAGAGTAAAAAAGTATCGGATAAAAAAAACTACTCATGTTGTTAGTTACTAATTAATTTGGATCATATACTGTACATAGTCTATTTTTGTTTAGATATATAGATTACATTTATGTAGTGTGTGTGTGTGTGTGTGTGTGTGACACACACACACACACACACACACACACACAAATATTTTCTATTATTTATGTAATTTATTTCAGTGATTCAAATCAGAATTTTCATCAGCCTTTACGCCAGAGTGAGAACCGTCAGAACTGAACGAATCATTTAAACTGATTCGTGAACCGATTCACTGGTTTGATCAAGCCTTAGAACAGAATCAACTCAAAAGAATGAATCATTCGTGAATCGCTCATTGACCAAAGAAACGTAGACGGCGCGTTTGGAATGAACTGAAGCAGTTTTAACTTGTATTGCATTAAGATAAAGTAACGAGGAGCATCGCCCACAGTAACGAAGTAAAAGTACAGTTTTTTTAATCTAAAAATGTACTTGAGTAAGAGTAAAAGTACCCATCTTTAAATATACTTCTAAAAGTATTAGTTACCCAAAAAATGTACTCAAGTAAATGTTACTCGTTACTACCCACCTCTGAATATATACACCGCGAGTAGGTGGCAAGTGAGTCATCTGGTCATTGATTCAACTGATTCATTTAAATCGGTGATTCTTTCACGAACAAATCATTGATCTGTTCAAAGATGCGGATTCATTCAGTAACGAAACATTCATTTCTGTTGTCGCATAATGGTCTGAAACTATTCTTGTTGCCGAAATAGTCAATATTGTGTCTAAAACCCATTTTATTGGTATTTGACATGACATTTTAGAGTCGTTTGACTTTCTAAATCACTTGACTTTCGTTTGATCCACAGCCTGTTTAGACATCAATTCAGTGTGTAAACCTGTCTTCATTGGTGTTTTATTCAGATTGGTGAACTACGAGACGGGTAAAGCCGGAGCAAAAGCCCGATCTCTCTGGCGGCTGGAGCCGTTACGCATCAGGTGAGAAGATCTAGTGCTCAGGTTTCCATCCAACGTGAGATCATCTCAGTACAAAGCCCTTCAGGGTGTGATTATGTGACCATAATTCCCATGTCTGTGTGTGTACAGCTGGTGTGGCAGTCACATCCGCTGGGGGCAGCCCTTCCGTCTGCGTCACCTGACCACCGGTCACTATCTGGCGCTGACGGAGGACCGAGGCGTCGTGCTGCAGGACCGAGAGCGATCAGACACCACGTCCACAGCCTTCTGCTTCAGAGCCTCCAAGGTCTCACGCGTTCACCAAACACAACGTTCACTACGAAGGGTTAAACTTCACCTGAAACTGAAAATATGTGCTCAAAATCACTTGAAATGTGTCTCTGCATCAGTGTCTCAGCAATGGATGTGAATGGGTGCCGTCAGAATGAGAGTCTGATAAAAACATCACAATAATCCACAATCAGTTATCATCTGGAGAAGACAAAAGATGAAACAAATCCAGCATTAAGACGTTTATAACTAAAATACCATAGAGTTCCATAATAACTCTTCCTCCAGTGAAACGTGCATCAGAATCAGGAGAGAAATCTGCAGCGTTTACAAGACTAAACGGCTCTAAACTTTAATTATTTTGGATTCACATGATATTAACTGATGGACTGGAGTGGTGTGGATTATTGTGATGTTTTTATCAGACTCTCATTCTGACGGCACCCATTCACATCCATTGCTGAGACACTGATGCAATGATGCATTTCTCCAAATCTGATGAAGAAACAAACTCATCTACATCTTGTATGGCCCGAGGTATATTACATTTTAAATTTCCAGTGCATTTTTTAAGCAAATATTAATTTTTTTGTGAACTATTCCTTTAAGAGTACCATATACCACACTGAAGTAATGTGCTGTAAAACAACATCACATTTAATAAAGACTCAAACCGGTCCATCAGAGTCAGTAAGATCTATTTCTTCTTTAAACAAATGAATGCTTTTTTCTCAGCAAGGATGCAATAAATTGATTAAAAGTGACAGTAAAGACATTTATAATGTTACGAACGATTTCTAATTAAAATAAATGCTGTTCTTTTGATCTCTCTATTCATCTGTGAATCATGAAAAATAAAATGCATCACGGTTTACACAAAAATACGGCACAACATTGATAATAATCAGAAATGTTTCTTGAGCATATTATAATGATTTCTGAAGATAATGTGATACTGAAGACTGCAGTAATGATGCTGAAAATACAGCTTTGATCACAGAAATAAATTACAGCTAAACACATATTCACATAGAAAACAGCTGATTTAAATTGTAATACTTTTTTACTATTTTTAATCAAATAAATGCAGCCTTGGTGAACCGAAGACACTTCTATTTGACCCCACGTTTGCATCACATTATTAATCCGTCAGCTCTCACAGAAGCCGGTAATATTAGTCTACATCACTGAGGTTTATTGATTTATTAGTGTTCTGTCTGTAAAGGGACTGTATGGTGTTTAATGCAGACAGTTATTGCAGCTCTCGAGGGGTCAATATTCAGCGACGAGCTCTATTAAATATGAACCATCACTATTATCATGAGTCATTTGTCATCCAGTTATTCTTCCTCCTCTGCTTTGGTTTTGTTCTTGATGTTCCAGCGTCTTAATTAGGATTCGTCAGCTTTGCCTCGGGATGTGCTGTAATGTACTGCTCGTTTGTTGTGCTGTCATTTTCATCTTGATTAGTTTGATCTATCATCGTTTTTTTCAGGTCTTGATTGATCCGAATGAGATCAGCTGTAAACAATTCATGCTTTCAATAGAGTTTGTGCACGTTTTCAAATATACACTATTATAGGTTTTGAAGATTTTTAACAGTAAGCCTCTTCTGCTCACCAAGCCTGCTTTTATCAGATCCACAGTTCAGCAAAAACAGTACAAAATGTTGACATATTTTTACTATTTAAAATAACTGCTTTCTATTTTAATATATTTTAAAATGTAATTTATTTGTGATTTCTAAGCTGAATTTTTAGCATCATTACTCCAGTCTTTTCAGTCACTTTTGATCAATATAAAGCATCCTTGCTAAATAAAAGTATTAATTTCTATAAAAAAAATTATAAATACTGACTTCCAAGCTTTTGAGTGGTATAGCGTAAAATGTTAGACAAATGCTGATCTTTGGATCTCAACTGTTTTAAATATTGATAATAATAATAATAATACAAATGTTTCTTGAACAGAAAATCAGCATATTATAATGATTTCTGAAGATCGTGTGACACGGAAGACTGCAGTAATGATGCTGAAAATACAGCTTTAATCACAGAAATAAATTACAGTTTAACACATATTCATATAGAAAGCAGTTATTTTAATTAGTAAAAATATTTCGCAATATTACTGGTTTTGCTGTATTTTGGATCAAATAAATGCAGGCTTGGTGAGCAGAAATATATTCTTTAAAAAACATGAAAAATCTTAATGTTAATTTTTTGACTGGTAGTGTATAATATCAAATATTTTCTCTTGAATTGTTGCACAAATATTTTGCATACGGCATAATGTTCAGTTGTTACAAAGTCAGTGTGCAACCCAAGAGGGGATCATTTGACTGATTGTTTTCACACATGATGGAGTTGATCTCATGTTAAATATGTTGATATTATATATGATATGACTCAGTTCTCCAGCTGTCCAGCCTGTAGCGCAGGCGCTGAACGTCTGGTTTGTGTTGGTCCAGGAGAAGCTGGAGTGCGGTCTGAAGCGGGACATCGAGGGGATGGGAGTGGCGGAGATCAAATACGGAGATTCTCAGTGTTTCTTGATGCACGTGGCGACGGGTCTCTGGCTGTCCTATCAGGCGCCGGACGTCAAATCCGTTCGGCTCGGGCCGCTCAAACGCCGGGTGAGAGTCACTCCTTCTGTTGTGTAGTTTAGATCTTATATATATTTAACACTAGTGCGGATGTAATGAGTAGCGGTGTTATTTTTGTAGCATTCAGGTACTAAAACACCTTTATACATATAATAAAAAAATATATATATATATATATTTAATTTTTTTTAAGTTGATTTTTTTTATTTTTTTTTTTATTTAGTGAAATTATAAGTAATTTTATTGTTTAAAAAAAAAAATATATATATGTATGTTTCAATTTTACTTAATTGTATTGCTTAGTTAAAAGAAATCTAAATGAAATAAGTATTTTTATATTTTATATTATTTCAATTGCTGAAAATGTTTTTTTGTGATTTTAGTTTTTATTTATTTTATTATCTTTTAGTTATTTTAGTATTTCAAGTTAAACTAAATGAAAAATGAGAAATGTTGCCTGAAATAATTATTTATTATTATTTTATTTCAGTAGCTGAATATGTTTTTTGTGTATGTTTTAGGTTTATTTATTAATTTTAAATATTTAAATGTATGAATTATTTATTAGTTTTTTTATGTTGTATATTTTATTTGAGGTTAACGTTTATATTATTTCAGTTACTGACTTTTTTTGTGGTTTTAGTTTTATGTGTTTATTTTAAAATGTCTATAGTCTTCATTAATTTTTTGTTTTAGTTATTTAATTTTGTTTCAGTTAATGTTTAATTCATTTAAAATAATGAAAATGTTTTAAATAATTGTAGTTACCTATGAGTAGGTATACCCTGATTAGTAGAGGTTTTCTTACCAAAGCAACCTATACTAAAATTATCATGGGTAGTTGACTTTAGTCAAACCGTGTCCTCTGGTGTGTCATGTTGTACTACTTCAGTATCAATTTAAAAACATTTTCAACTTTTTGTGTAATTATGTGCATGCACTTTGTAAGCTCATATTAATTTCGAGGTACATGGAATATTTTTTTCCATGCACTTTGACTAGTGAATATTAGAGTACTATGTTATCACTGTGTCACGGCCGGCTCGCAAGCCGCGACAAAGAAGGAGACAACACGTTGGAACTAAAGGAATTACAGTTATTAAAGTAAGATTAAATTAGTAAAACGAGACAAAAACAGCACGAGGAAGGAAGACGAGCCCTCATTGCAACTGACGGGAGCTGCTTAAATCAGCCGGCATCAGCTCCAACACAGGTGTAAGTCCTCAGCCATAATGACGTCACTCACCCTAACTCCATCCTACAAAACAAAAAAAAACAAGCACCCAACCAATATGACTTATACTGGGTTCGTAACACCCTCCCCCATAGAAAAGGGTGTCAATTTATGAAACCCAACCTAACCGTTTACCCGATAACCCCCCTAATCCACTGGAGAGCACCCATCACTCTGTCATACTCCAAAGGTCCTCAGCAACTACGGGCCCTGTAGAAGCAATTTAAGAGAATCAAAGGAGTAACACAAAATATGGACAAAACAACAGCTAAGAGGAGTAAGGAACTCTAGACAATGCGTCAGCCACCACATTGTCAGTCCCTTTGATGTGTCGGATATCAAGGGCATATGATTGCAAAAAGAGGCACCAACGAGTCAATCGCTGGTTTGGGCACCTCAAAGAGTGTAAATAAATGAGCGGATTATGGTCGGTATACACGACCAATGGGTCCGACACAGATCCCACATACACCTCGAAATTTTGCAGGGCCCAAATCAAAGCTAATGCCTCCTTCTCAATCACTGAATAATTTAACTGATAAGAAGAAAACTTTTATGAAAAATAACTAACTGGACGGTGAATGCCTGCCTCATCAGCCTGTAACAATACAGCTCCCGCACCCACGTTGCTAGCATCTACACACAAGCTAAAAGGGCGATCAAATTGGGGTGCTGCTAACACAGGAGCAGAGACAAGAAATGATTTAGCTGCCTCAAAGGCTTCCTGACAGACAGAAGTCCAAACACACAGATACACAGAGCTTGTGACTCAAGGCTCATGAAATGTTAGTTTCAGCTTGTTTTCTGTGTTTCTCTGTTGTTCAGGTGTGTCTTCATTCAGAAGGACACATGGACGATGGTTTGACATTACAGCGCTGTCAACACGAGGAATCGAGTGCCGCTCGAATCATTCGCAACACCACGCGACTCTTCAGCTTCTTCATCAGGTACACATTCAACACTCGTGATTTTGAGGTTTATTCACAGAATTCTACGTTTACGTCTCATGATTTTGATGTTTATTATCAGAATTCTAAGTTTATGTCTCATGATTTTGAGGTTTATTCTCAGAAGTTCTAAGGTTTACGTCTCATGATTTTGAGGTTTATTTACAGAAGTCTTAGGTTTACGTCTCATGATTTTGAGGTTTATTCTCAGAATTCTAAGTTTATGTCTCATGATTTTGAGGTTTATTATCAGAATTCTAAGTTTACGTCTCATGATTTTGAGGTTTATTCTCAGAATTCTAAATTTACGTCTCATGATTTTGACGTTTATTATCAGAATTCTAAAGTTTACGTCTCATGATTTTGAGGTTTATTCTCAGAATTCTAAGTTTATGTCTCATGATTTTGAGGTTTATTCTCAGAATTCTAAGTTTACGGCTCATGATTTTGACGTTTATTATCAGAATTCTAAGTTTACGTCTCATGATTTTGAGGTTTATTCTCAGAATTCTAAGTTTACGGCTCATGATTTTGACGTTTATTATCAGAATTCTAAGTTTACGTCTCATGATTTTGAGGTTTATTTACAGAAGTCTTAGGTTTACGTCTCATGATTTTGATGTGTATTCTCAGAATTCTAAGTTTATGTCTCATGATTTTGAGGTTTATTTTCAGAAGTCTTAGGTTTACGTCTCATGATTTTGATGTGTATTCTCAGAGTTCTACAGTTTATTCCACAGCCGTGTCACAGTGATGATAAGTTGAATAAGTTTCACTGCCAGATCGGTGCACACAAACACGTTTATCAGCCTATTTTTTAGCTCTCACATGCATCTTGAGTGTTCTGCGTGAGTGAACAGAGTCGTGTTCCTGATGCACCGTGTGCTGTCCTTCACCTGGGCCGATTTCAGGAAATATGCTTCATAATCTTACATAAGCGATGCTGTTTTGGCTCAGAATCCAATCTGCGGGAAGCTGCATGTTATTCTGGGAAGCTCGTTACTGTCACACACGCAGTGCTCTTCATGACACATTTCTGGTCTCTTCGGCTTCATGCGTTCTGAGCTTGCTCCTGTTTGCTGAGGCTCTGCTGGGTTTGAGTGGAAGCTTGCTCCTGCCACGGAATAAAAAATTATGACTTTTTTTTTCTTCTCAGAATTTTGAATTTGTATCTTGCAATTTTTATGTTTTTTTCTTGCAGTTCTAAGTTTTACGTCTCCCGATTATTGATGTGTTTTTCTAGGATTTCTGAGTTTACATCTCGTAAGTTTTTTTTTTTTTTTAGAGTTTTGACTTTTTTCCCTCAGAATTCTAAATTTACTTCTCACCAATTTTTACATTGTTTTCTAGTATCTTCTGACTTTACATCTCACTTTTTTGTGATGGAATTCTGATTTTACATCTTAATTTAAAACAAATTTTCCTCAGAATTCTAAGTTTACGTTTATTCCCAGAATTCTAAGTTTACGTTTATTCTCAGAATTCTAAGTTTACGTTTATTCTCAGAATTCTAAGTTTACGTTTATTCTCAGAATTCTAAGTTTACGTTTATTCCCAGAATTCTAAGTTTACGTTTATTCCCAGAATTCTAAGTTTACGTTTATTCTCAGAATGCCAAATGTACGTTTATTCTCAAAATTCTAAGTTTACTTTATTCAGAATTCTAAGTTTACGTTTATTCCCAGAATTCAGAATTCTAAGTTTACGTTTATTCTCAGAATTCTAAGTTTACGTTTATTCCCAGAATTCTAAGTTTACGTTTATTCTCAGAATTCTAAGTTTACGTTTATTCTCAGAATTCTAAGTTTACGTTTATTCTCAGAATTCTAAGTTTACGTTTATTCTCAGTTTACGTTTATTCTAAGTTTACGTTTATGTCAGAATTAAGTTTACGTTTATTCCAGAATTCTAAGTTTACGTTTATTCCCAGAATTCTAAGTTTACGTTTATTCTCAGAATTCTAAGTTTACGTTTATTCTCAGAATTCTAAGTTTACGTTTATTCTCAGAATTCTAAGTTTACGTTTATTCTCAGAATTCTAAGTTTACGTTTATTCTCAAAATTCTAAGTTTACGTTTATTCTCAGAATTCTAAGTTTACGTTTATTCTCAAAATTCTAAGTTTACGTTTATTCTCAGAATTCTAAGTTTACGTTTATTCTCAGAATTCTAGACGTTTATTCAGAATTCTCAGTTCTAAGAGATTCTCAAATTCTAGTGTAAATTTTTCTCGCAATTCTTTTATTTAATTATTTTGTGTTGTGAGATAAATAGTGTAAATTACCTTTTATTTCATTATTTTGTGTCTGGACACAAGCTTCCATGTGTTTGAAAAAGTCAGAGATCTTGTGGGGTGGGGTGGGGGGGGGCAGATTCCACAAGTTTCTTCTGTAAGTGAATGTTTTATGCTCATTGTATCACCTGGCCAAAGCATCAGTCCATTACTAGTTTTTAATATTTTTTAAAAGTTCTCAATTGCTGAAGCATTGCGCCGGCAACAGGAAGGTTGTGGGTTTGATTCCCAGGAAACGCGGGTTCAGATCAAATACAGATTGTGAATGCGCTGTAAGTGAATAAATGTCATTGTGTGTTCAGGAGGTCAAGTCATGTATTTCTGTAGTACTTTATACAATACAGGTCATTTCAAAGCAGCTTCACAGAAATAAAGAGAAAAAGTTATTCATCAAATATGAAACAAATTCAGTTTATGAGACAAAATCAAAGTTCATATAGTGTCAATGCCGTCAGATTTAAAATATAACTAGGTTGGTGAACATTTGTGACCCTGGAGCACAAAGCCAGCCTTAAGTCGCTGGGGTATATTTGTAGCAATATCCAAAAATACATTGTATGAGTCAAAATTATAGATTTTTATTTTATGCCAAAAATCATTAGGATATTAAGATCATGTTCCATGAAAATATTTTGTAAATTTCCTACCATAAATATATCAAAACTTAATTTCTGATTAGTAATATGCATTGCTAAGAATTTCATTAAAACAACTTTAAAGATGATTTTCTCAATATTTAGATTTTTTTGCACCCTCAGATTCCATATTTTCAAATATTGTCCAAACCATACATCAATGGAAATATTATTTATTCAGCTTTCAGATGATGCACAAATCTCAATTTCAAAAAAATTAACACTTATGAATGGTTTTATGGTCCAGGGTCTCATGCATTTGCATTTATGAATTTGGCAGATGCAGATTTGATCAGTTCATGCATTTCCAGGGAATCGAACCCATGACCTTTGTGTTGCTGCTGCAGCGCTCTACAATCAGAGCTGCAGGAAAGCACAGTCTTTAATATCAGACGTCTCTGATGCTGTTTCGACAGAGAGCTCGATGGTTTGAGCGCCATGAACCGCTCGTCTGTGCTTCTGCCCATCGAGGAGGTTCTCCAGACGCTCAATGATCTGATCGCGTACTTCATGCTTCCCGACGCCGAGCTGGAGCACGAGAAGAAACAGATCAAGCTGCGCTCGCTGAAGAACCGACAGAACCTCTTCAAGCAGGAGGTGAGCTGAGCTGTGATCGGGATCCGCCGAGCCTTTGTTTAAAGAGTCTGTCGATGAGCATCTGTTTTCACAAGCTGTATTTTAGTGTTGATTTTCTGTCAGCTTAACAAAGCGTTATTGTTCTCTTTGGCTTTTACATTACATAACCATATTTAAATTACAGCTATCAATTATGGGATGTCAAATATTTTCTCTTAAGGTAGTTTATGAAAGTGTGGTCATTTTGTTAAGTGGATCGATTGATGTTGTCCTGATGCAACTCTGCAAAAAGTGATTTCATTACTCTGTGTTTCGGTCTTGTTTTCCAGACCCCCCCCCTCCACAAAAACTGCATATTTATAATTTGAAATAATTAATTATTGTATTGTTATTTAAATACTCAACAAAAATATGTTTTTTATTTGTATTTTTTGAATGCATTTATAAATATATTTCACACAAAAAAATCATATATTTCATAAATATAAAATATACATATTTGTTTTATTTAAATATGCTTAAATATATTTATAAACACATTTAACCGAAATATGAAATATATGTATTTTTAAATAAAATAATTGCATATTAAATACATATTTAATCATATAAAACTATTGAAATAAATATATATAAAAAAATTTTTTTTTTTATTTAACAAAAAATAAAAATAAATGATTATTTTAAATGTATTATGTATTTATTAAATATATATTTACTTAATTTCACATGTAACAAAAATATAAAATTATTATTTAAATATTTGTATAAATATATTTAACAAAATATTACATAAATATTTGAATATATTTATGAATATATTAACGAAAAAAATTGTTAATTAATACTTTTTTATTATTATTTGAATTAATTGAAAGTGTTTTATTTTCTATTTAAGCATGTTTTTTATATTATTTTTTTTCTTCTGAAAACAAGATTTTATATTTGATCTTTTCTGTCATGTTGCTTTGCAAGAAACTGTGTTGATATTAATGATATTTAGATATTTGTACTGTAAAACAAGACTCACTTTTTGCAGAAGACCGGTTTTATAAAATGTGTTGTATTAAATACAGTGTGCTTTCTATACGATGTGTTTATTGTGACGGCTGAACGAATGCGCTGAGATGAAGCTGCACACCTGCGTGTTTCACTTCACTTGATTCATCAGGTTTTCAGAGCGTCATCAATCATCGTTAGCATTGAGCGCAGCAGTGCACTCTGGGTAATGTGTGTGTTTCTCAGGGGATGCTGTCTCTGGTGTCCAGCTGCATCGACCGCTTGAGCGTTTATAACAGCGCGGCTCATTTCGGCGAGTGTGCGAGCGAAGAGGCCGGAGCCGCGTGGAAAGACATTCTTAACCTGCTCTACGAGCTGCTGGGTAAGAACACATCACGGATCTTACTTCTGAACACGAAGACACCTTCACTGCCAATGATCGTCAAGCTCCAGCACAATATCATATAGAGCTGTGTCCTTGGAAATCAGC
>CM049880.1:787558-792558 GCA_027474115.1 Schizopygopsis malacanthus | reverse complement strand
TCTCTATGTGTGTGTGTGTGTGTGTGTGTGTGTGTGTGAGTGTGTGTCTCTGTGTGTGCGTGTGTGTGTGTCTCTGTATGTGTGTGTCTCTGTGTGTGTGTGTCTCTCTCTCTGTGTGTGTGTGTGTGTGTGTGTGTGTGTGTCTCAGATCCTGGACGTCCTCTGCTCTCTGTGTGTGTGTAACGGAGTCGCTGTCAGAGCCAATCAGAACCTGATCTGTGATCACCTGCTGCCCAGACGAGACCTGCTGCTGCAGACGCGATTGGTCAATGACGTCCAGAGGTCCGAGGCATTCATAATGTGAAAAAAAGACATATTTTTATTTATTTGTGATGATTAAATATTATATATATAATATATATATATATATATTTTTTTTTATTATTAATTAATTTATTATGTTGATTCAATATAAATGTATTTTGTGATGAATAAATTATACATTTATTTAATTTGATTTATATATAAATTGTGCTTGTGTGTGTGTGTGTGTGCTTGTGTGTTTTTGTTTGCGCGTGTGTGTGTGTGTGTGTTTGCGTGTGTGTGTGTGTTTGCGTGTTGTTTTGCGTGTGTGTGTGTGTGTGTGTGTGTGCTTGCGTGTTGTTTTGCGCGCGTGTGTGTTTGCGTGTTGTTTTGCGTGTGTGTGTGTTTGCAGCATTAGGCCCAATATCTTCGTGGGAGTCAGCGAAGGCTCCGCACAGTACAGGAAGTGGTATTTTGAGCTGGTGATTGATCACGTGGATCACTTCCTGACGGCCGAGCCATCTCACCTGCGGGTGGGCTGGGCGTCCACTAAAGGCTATGCTCCCTACCCAGGCGGCGGAGAGGGTTGGGGTGGCAACGGCGTCGGGGACGACCTCTACTCCTACGGCTTCGATGGACTGCACCTGTGGTCAGGTACGACAGCACTGCGCTCACTGCAGAGACCGCTCACTACAGAGCCCGCTCACTACAGAGCACGCTCACTTACTGAAGCCTTTCCTCATGAGTGAGTCATCTGAAGCGCCCTATGTAGGGAGCAGATCTTTGTGTCAGACAAATAGTGCTGCTCACTTGATTCAAACTTGATGTCAGTAGACTTTGATCTCACTGTAACCCAGCTCTATTCAATTATTGTGTATTATTTCATTTTTATTGAAGTTTTATAACTGTTATGATTATTTTATGTGCTACGAATATGGTTTTAAAACAATAAAAAAAAAAAACAGAAATATGATTGCTCTAATAAAATTTATATAGTTTTATTTTGATTGTGATTTATTTTAATTTATTACTACTATGAGTTACCATAAAATAGCTTTTGCAGCAGATTTCAAATGATAAATATGTATAATAAATAAATAAGACTTGTCTTACAAATTGTGTATGTTTTATTACTATTATGATTATTTTAATTTCTGCTGCTCTGAGTTGGCATGAAAAAAGCCTTTGCCGCTCATATAGTGTTAAATTAATCAATAAATAAAAATAACCTGCTCTAATAAGAATAAAACACATGGCAGACAGAACATTTTATTCAAGTATTTTAATTAATTTATTGAGTGATTATTTAAATTAAAATATTAGGTGATTTATTTAAAATTAAAATATTGGGTGATTATTTTATTTTATTATTAAATTATTTAAAATAAATATTGGGTGATTTGTTTAAATAATTTAAATGTGTATGTGTGTGTATATATATATATGTATAATTAAAATAAGTTTAATTTAATACCGGGAGTTTATTTTGTTTCATTTAATTTCTAATTTTAATTTAATTTAATTTCTAAATTTAATTTCTAATTTTAATTTCATTTAATTTCTAATTTTAATTTCATTTAATTTCTAATTTTAATTTAATATTTCATTGAATTTAATTTCATTTATAAGTTTAATTTCATATTGAATTTCATTTCATTTCTAATTTTAATTTCATTTCATTACTAATTTTAATTTAATCTAATTTAATTTCTAATTTTAATTTCATATTTCATTTAATTTCTAATTTTAATTTCTAATTTAATTTCATTTAATTTCTAATTTTAATTTAATTTCATTTAATTTCTAATTTAAATGTAATTTAATTTCTAATTTAAATGTAATTTCATTTAATTGCATTTCTAATTTAAATTTCATTTCATTTCTAATTTAAATTTCATTTCGTTTCTAATTTGAATTTTATTAAAATATTGGGTGATTATGTAAAGTAAATTGATTGTTAAAATATTGGGCAATTATTTAAGTGAAAATACTGGGTATAAAGTAATTTCAAATAAAATTGAAATCAAGCTTATTTGTTTATTTATTGGTGTTTAATGCATTATTTGCAATCTTCATGTCTACCACTATTTCATTGCTTGTTGTGCTTCTCTGAATCTTGTGAAGTGATTTGCTCGATGCCCTCGTCTGCTGATGTGTGTGGTATGTGATGCAGGGCGCGTCCCGAGGACGGTGGCGTCTGTGAAGCAGCATCTGTTGGCGTCTGATGACGTGGTGAGCTGCTGCATGGATCTGAACGCTCCCAGCATCTCCTTCAGGATCAACGGGCAGCCGGTGCAGGGCATGTTCGAGACCTTCAACCTCGACGGCCTCTTCTTCCCCGTGGTCAGCTTCTCCGCCGGCGTCAAGTACGTCAAACACCGAGCATGAGCCGAACGAGAGGCTCTGGCCTTGTCCAAATACCCACACTTACAGTCTTGTTCACTAAACCAACATCTCGAATACTGCTATTCCTGGCTTTGTGTTTCCCATCATGCATCATGTTCTGGAAATAAATTGTAAGACATTGGAGAGGTCACTAAACCTTTCCAATGTAAGTTAAATATTAATATGTGACCCTGGAGCACAAAACCAGTCATAAGGGACAATTTGAGATCTGTGCATCATCTGAAACCTGAATAAATAATATTTCCATTGATGTATGGTTTGTTATGATCGGACAATATTTGTAAATCTGGAATCTGAGGGAGCAAAAAAATCTAAATATTGAGAAAATCATCTTTAAAGTTGTTCAAATTAAGTTCTTAGCAATGCATATTACTAATCAAAAAATAAGTTTATGGTAGGAAATTTACTAAATATCTTCATGGAACATGATCTTAATATCCTAATGATTTTTGTCATAAAATAAAAATGTATAATTTTGACCCATACAGTGTATTGTTGGCTATTGCTACAAATATACCTGTGCTGCTTATGTGCTCCAGGGTCACATGTAATAATTAGATAATTACATATAATTTGGTAGAAAAACAGTGTTGCAAGTTTTATCGGTGCAAAGATGAATAGTGATGATATTTATTTTGTACAACATTTGCAACTGCTTTTCATCACTTAATTAGAAGCACCACAAATTAAGATAACACTTAATTTTAAAGTAACCATATACATATAGTTAATTAATATCACTCAGTACTTAAATATATAATTACACTATAACAAAGACACCTTAAAGTAATGTAGTGTCATGTTATAGGGACTCCTGAACAGACATTTAGAAGTTGATTTTAAAATGCAAAGTATTTAAAATAAAAATAAAGCTGTGTAAACACTTGCATAGTTACAACACTGTAAGTGTGTCCCAACAGGTAAATAAAAGCTCTGCACACACTTGTGGTCTTCATTCTCACTCGAACACTTGGCTAAAGGGATCAAGTGCAAGTGTGTGTGTGTTTGTTCAGGGGTCTCACGTCTCTACTGTGCTCTCAGGGTGCGCTTCCTGTTGGGCGGCCGTCATGGAGACTTCAAGTTCTTGCCGCCGGCGGGTTACGCGCCGTGTTACGAGGCTCTGCTGCCCAAAGAGAAGATGAGAGTCGAGCCGATCAAAGAGTACAAGAGAGACGCGGACGGAGTGAGAGACTTACTGGGAAACACACACTTCACCTCTCAGACATCCTTCATACCCAAACCTGTGGACACGTCTCAGGTACACACACACACACACACACACACACACACACACACACACACACACGCGCACACTTACACACTCACGCACACGCATACACACACATGCACACACACTAGAGGTCTGCACGGGCTCAAAACTGAAGCCCGAACCCGGCCCGTACCCGAGATTGTCTGACCCAACCCGACCCGACCCGAGCGGCACGGTTAAATTTAGAGCCCGAACCCGACCCGAGATTCCCCCCCCCCCCCCCACAATAGCAACAAAAAAAAAAAGGAAAAAGGCTGCATTTCATTGCATGCAAAGAAATAGATTAATCAAGGCTCTGCCATTTCACAAACATTTACCAGTTATGAAAGTTTGTGAACATCAGGTGCAGCGGTCGCATACATTCTGCCGAGTTTATGAATTTTGTATGGACAAGAAGATAATTCTTCCACCGTACAAATTATGGTCATTTTTTGTCAGTTAAGGCTCGTTAGCATTCTGTCTACTTTAAATCAGACATAAGATCTTAAATAAGATTGTATTTATTTGAATGCATTAATCATTTATTTGAATTAGCGAGAGAGAGAGAGAGAGAGAGCGAGAGAGAGAGAGACCGAGAGAGAGAGAGAGAGAGAGACCGAGAGAGAAGGGGGAATGTTGCGCGTGCGTGTGAACCTGCGTCTGCGCGTCTCTCTCTACAAGCAATGAGGCTTAGTTACTTCAAAAACAGCGATTTTGCCGCCTCATTGCAGATAAATATAATGTTGTGACTTGCGAGTCAGTAGCCTGTCGAAGCTATTTTACTAATAAAAGTGTCCGTGATGTTTGTGCTCTGCGCGATCTCTGATATCTGTGGGCAATGTGTGTGCGTGCGTCTATGAAAGCAGCAAAGCCTCTGCATATAGTTTTGGCTACAAACCCGAACCCGACCCGAGCCCGAGGCTATCCATTAAACATTAACCCGAAACCCGACCCGAAACCCGACAGTATTTCGGGACCCGCGGGTTCGGGTCGGGTAGCAGACCTCTAACACACACACATGCATACACACACATATGCATACACACACACACACACACATACACACACACACACACACACGCGCACACTTACACACTCACGC
>CM049880.1:780058-782558 GCA_027474115.1 Schizopygopsis malacanthus | reverse complement strand
CAAATCTTAATGTTTAAGCATATAATGATATTCTCGGGAATCTAATGTTATAGCAGGACTCTTTTCTATTCTAACATGACAGTGTCTCTGTGTATAAGACAAGGATCAAAGAGAAATGATGATTCAGTCAGTGTGGAAGAACTTGACTGGTCTGCAGAAAGCAGTTGAACACCTCTGGTGTGACTTTAAATGATCCACAAACTCATCACCAAACACTAATGACTTGTGCATTCATCATATGGACAAAAGTACTGGCACCCCTTCTTTAGAAGAGAAAAAGACACTTCCAAACTGTGCCAACAAAGACATTAATGTACTTAAAAATTGTATTTCCAGCTCTGTTGCAACAGTTTTGAAGTGTATGAAATGACGGCACCCATATGTACAAGTCATTAGTGTTTGGTGATGAGTTTGTGGATCATTTAAAGTCACACCAGAGGTGTTCAACTGCTTTCTGCAGACCAGTCAAGTTCTTCCACACTGACTGAATCATCATTTCTCTTTGATTCTTGTCTTATACACAGAGACACTGTCATGTTACAATAGAAAAGAGTCCACACTGTTGCTATACAATTAGATTCACTAGAATATCATTATATGCTTAAACATTAAGATTTGTACTCATGGAAATTACTAAAGTAGTCAAACCTTTCATTAGAAGGGGTGCCAATACTTTTGGCAATATAGTGTATTTTTTCTGGGTCAAATTGAGCCGAATGCATTTTGAGGGCTAGACGTGTTTTGGGCCCTTTAAGACGCGGGAAATCAAATACACCGCTGAATGTGTGTTGTGTTGTTTTTATGTCTTCGTCTCTGCTCTGTAAATGAGCAGGTGTTTTACTCTAAGTCCGATGTGTGTTTAACGAGCGCTCGTTAGCTCGTCGTGAGTGTTTCTTTCACTGCTGTTCGTTTGCAGCATTTCATTTGATCTGAATCCCTCAGAGTCATTTTTGCAGTTATTGGGTCATTCGTTTAATAACCGCTGGAATTATTATTGATTCCTGTATTGATTTGTTCTGTAACAAACTGTAAACCGATAAGACTGAACTGTAATAGATTTGATCTAATATAGCACAGCAGGATAACAGCTGTATGTATATTTAATATAGTAGAGATGACAAAATAAATCAAGTAGAAGCGTTTCATGCAACTAATTCTTTAAATTCAATTTTTTTTTATTTACTTATTAATGCATGTATATCTTATTCTGGGTCGCAATCTCAATAATGTAATGTAAGTCTCTAATTACAAATTGTTTCATGCAACTTAAGAGACTGTTTAATTTTTATAACCTTATTTAATTTATTATTTCTGCACATATTAACCTTATTTATTGGTTATTAGCTTACATGTTTATTTGCATATGTCTTATTCTGTGTAGTAATCTTTATAGTCTTATTATTTAAAGTTTTGTTTTATTGTAAAAACCTGATCAGCTTATGATTTTAATGATGCTATATAAATACATTTTACATTCAATTCTCAATAATTACAACTTAAGACTGAACCTGCACACTTTATTTTTTTTATGCAACATTTGCTTTTAAAAATGTTTTTCTCTTTGTTTCCCAGTCGATTAAACTAGAAAGCAGTTACAGATTGTTATTATAGTTAACGAAGACTAAAAACGGAAAAACTATTTTGTTGCTTAAAAAATTATAATATATAAATACATGCATACATACATACAGTGATGGCCAAAATGATTATAACTTAGTATTTTCAGCAGCTAAAAATGGTTTTAAGTCAGTTATTTCTATCTTTTCTCAAGGGTGTGTAAACTTTTGAACCGGGTCATTTTTTTTAATTCAGTTATTATTTTGTCTTGTGGAGAATATGTGAACATCTGTTATGTGAAATAGCTTAATCAGGACAGTATTAAATAAACAATAACATGCAATTTTCACGATCCCTCTTATTTTGTTAAAATTATGAACATTTGGCATATTCTGCAAGGGGCGTGTAAATTTATGAGCACAACTGTATTTAAACTAGTTAGTATCTTAGCGATACTATAATAACCCAGTTTCAAAGCAGCTTCATGTTAATAAACACGACCATAACGGTGTTAATGTTTAAGTTAATTAAACGAGTTCAGTTTCATCTGTAAAGCAGGAGATAATAGAGTCATTGTTCAGTTCAGTTTCGCTCTCATGGGATGTGTAAGTGCAATCAAATCAATAATAGGGGTGTAACGATTCATCGATATGGATCGATACGATGTCTGACGATACGATGCATCGATGCCACGTGTAAAATATCGATATCTGAAGCATAACTAGGCACTTTTATTTTGGCACTGTCTGAATTTTCACATGTCCGTCTATGCATTACCGCCAATGCATGCGTTCTCGTTCAATCTCACGTATCAGGACTCGATACAAGCACTGCCCGAAGGCACGAGGCGAGCATAACAGACGCTGATTGTTGGAGAAGTCTTTTGCACACGAATACAGGATTGAGCTCTCTTCCGCTTTTTTGTGCATGGATGAATAAATAG
>CM049880.1:750058-775058 GCA_027474115.1 Schizopygopsis malacanthus | reverse complement strand
AGCTGCTTCAGGTGTGTTTGATTAGGTGTGACCGAACTTGGTGACCCTAAACACTACTCAGGCTCCCAGAGGTAACTCAACACTTTCTGCTCCGTCAGTCAATCAAATCAGGGCAAGAAATAGCATCAGAAGTTCAGCTAGCATATGAAAAGCCAAGCAATAATAAATACATATACAAAGCAAGCAAAGAAATTCATTGCATTTAAGAAATGCAATAAATATGTATTTATTTATTGCATTTCTTTGTGTATTTTTTGTGCATTTATGTATTTTCAATTTCTTTGCATATTTATTTATTTATTTTGAACTGCGTTAAAGTGCAGTGCATGGCATATCGATGCTGGGTATTGATAATAATGAGGGGATTATGAGATATTATGAAACTGGACGAAGTTGATTACCAACGTCTTAAATGACTGTAAAATGTTGTTTGTGTCAGATCCGCGTCACGTGCATCAGGTTTTAAAGAGACAGCGCTGCTTTTAAAGTGAAGCCTGATGAAGTCCGTCACTGATGAAATCAAAGAACTAAAGAAAACGGAGAAATCACTTTACTGTAGTCGCTGAATAAAGATTAATTTTATTCATTTCATACTTTATGCATATACAATCAAGAAGTTCACAAATTAAAAGTTGCCACATTTTTTCAGAGCTTAAGTGTTCAAAATAATGTAATGTTGAATGGCTATAATTGATGGCTAAAACTGAGGGAAACTGAATTTAATAGAGATATCAGTAAAATTATTGGTATTAATGATCCTGGCCTTCATTAATAGTAGGCTACTTAGTAAAAAATACCATTAAACCTTATTTAACATATACAGTCTTATGTGGTTTCTAAATTAATTTGGCGGTTCACTGTGGAATTATGATAACATAAATATATTAATATGCAAATAATCACACTTAATTACATAACAAATGTGCAAATAATTAGTTATTAATTAATCGATTGATGCACTAATTTTAACCTTTCATATATGTTATTATTGGTATAATATTTGTTTATTTTATAGCTGAACATGCTTTTCGATACTTTTTTATTTGTATTTTAATATTTATTAAAATTATTTCATACCCCCCCGCTCTAAAAAAAAAAGATACTTTACCCTTTTTTTTTTTTTTTTTTTTTTTTTTTTACAAATGTTCAATTCGATAATCTGGCCCTCAAATGAAGTGTTCTGTGTGCTGAGTGCGTCTCGATGGGTTTCTGTGCTCAGGTCACGTGGTGGAGCGGCTGAGCATCGATAAGATCCGCTTCTTCCGCGTGGAGCGCACGTATGCGGTGAAGACGGGCCGCTGGTATTTCGAGTTCGAGGCGGTGACCGGTGGAGACATGCGAGTGGGCTGGGCTCGGCCCGGCTGCAAACCCGACCTGGAGCTGGGCACGGATGACCAGGCGTATGTGTTCGACGGCCATCGGGTGAGTCCAGAAACACCAAAGACCGGAGCATCGACTAATGCCAAAGTAATAATAAACACATTAAAGCTTCAATATAAATTCTTTGACTTTTATTTTTATATTTATTTATGGATTTTTATGGTGCGAAAAACCCATACATTTAGCACACTTACACCGTGTCCTAACTACACGTGACGCGACAGCGTCAATCAAATATCACAGCCAATCAGAAGAGTGTGTGGGCGGGCTCTCCCTGGAAATGAAATGAGTATGTTTATAATCTAATTCATAAATATTAAACCTTTTGTAACATATTAAAAGTACATGCTGAATGACTGAGACCATCTTTGTCATGGAATATGCTTGTTGGTTCGCAGTTTTAACGTACATCTTATTTACAAGATCTGAGGTAAACTATCGGTTGTTGGCTATAACGGTCATGCAGAATGATATTCAAATTCATATTAGACACGTTTAACTTTGAATAAAGCACATAATCAGTACCTGAGATTATCACTGTCATTAGTTTGTATGTTGTTGTTCCAGCCGCGACGTCGCGGAAATAGAAACCGTTTCTAAATTAGAAATTTTGCGTGTCGCCGTCGCGGCTAGTTATGACAGAAACTCTGATTAACATGGAAAAGATAGCTTTTATCGCGTGTCGCGTCGCGTGTAGTTAGGACAGAAACTCTGATTAACATGAAAAGATTTGTATCGCGTGTCGCCGTCGCACATTAGGAAAAACTCAGATAACATGGAAAAGATAGCTTTTATCGCGTGTCGCGTCGTGTAGTTAGGACGAAACTCTGATTAACATGGAAAAGATACTTGTATCGCGTTCGCCGTCGCGGCTAGTTAGGACAGAAACTCAGATTAACATGGAAAAGATAGCTTTTATCGCGTGTCGCCGTCGCGGCTAGTTAGGACAGAAACTCTGATTAACATGGAAAAGATAGCTTTTATCGTGTGTCGCCGTCGCGGCTAGTTAGGACAGAAACTCAGATTAACATGGAAAAGATACCTTTTATCGCGTGTCGCCGTCGCGGCTATTAGGACAGAAACTCCGATTAACATGAAAAGATACCTTTTATCGCGTTCGCCGTCGCGGCTGGTTAGGACAGAAACTCCGATTAACATGGAAAAGATACCTTTTATCACGTGTCGTGGCTAGTTAGGACAGAAACTCCGATTAACATGGAAAAGATACCTTTTATCGCGTGTCGTGGCTAGTTAGGACAGAAACTCCGATTAACATGGAAAATATACCTTTTATCGCGTGTCGCCGTCGCGGCTAGTTAGGACAGAAACTCTGATTAACATGGAAAAGATACCTTGTATCGCGTGTCGCCGTCGCGGCTAGTTAGGACAGAAACTCCGATTAACATGGAAAAGATACCTTTTATCACGTGTCGCCGTCGCGGCTAGTTAGGACAGAAACTCTGATTAACATGGAAAAGATACCTTTTATCGCGTGTCGCCGTCGCGGCTAGTTAGGACAGAAACTCTGATTAACATGGAAAAGATACCTTTTATCACGTGTCGCCGTCGCGGCTAGTTAGGACAGAAACTCTGATTAACATGGAAAAGATACCTTGTATCGCGTGTCGCCGTCGCAGCTAGTTAGGACAGAAACTCTGATTAACATGGAAAAGATACCTTGTATCGCGTGTCGCCGTCGCGGCTAGTTAGGACAGAAACTCCGATTAACATGGAAAAGATACCTTTTATCGCGTGTCGTGGCTAGTTAGGACAGAAACTCAGATTAACATGGAAAAGATACCTTTTATCACGTGTCGCCGTCGCGGCTAGTTAGGACAGAAACTCAGATTAACATGGAAAAGATACCTTTTATCGCGTGTCGCCGTCGCGGCTAGTTAGGACAGAAACTCAGATTAACATGGAAAAGATACCTTTTATCACGTGTCGTGGCTAGTTAGGACAGAAACTCAGATTAACATGGAAAAGATACCTTTTATCGCGTGTCGTGGCTAGTTAGGACAGAAACTCCGATTAACATGGAAAATATACCTTTTATCACGTGTCGCCGTCGCGGCTAGTTAGGACAGAAACTCCGATTAACATGGAAAAGATAGCTTTTATCACGTGTCGCCGTCGCGGCTAGTTAGGACAGAAACTCCGATTAACATGGAAAAGATACCTTTTATCGTGTGTCACCGTCGCGGCTAGTTAGGACAGAAACTCCGATTAACATGGAAAAGATACCTTTTATCACGTGTCGTGGCTAGTTAGGACAGAAACTCCGATTAACATGGAAAAGATACCTTTTATCGCGTGTCGCCGTCGCGGCTAGTTATGACAGAAACTCTGATTAACATGGAAAACATACCTTTTATCACGTGTCGTGGCTAGTTAGGACAAAAACTCTGATTAACATGGAAAAGATACCTTTTATCGTGTGTCGCCGTCGCGGCTAGTTAGGACAAAAACTCAGATTAACATGGAAAATATACCTTTTATCATGTGTCGCTGTCGCGGCTAGTTAGGACAGAAACTCAGATTAACATGGAAAAGATACCTTTTATCGCGTGTCGCCGTCGCGGCTAGTTAGGACAAAAACTCAGATTAACATGGAAAATATACCTTTTATCGCGTGTCGCCGTCGTAGCTAGTTAGGACAGAAACTCTGATTAACATGGAAAAGATACCTTTTATCGTGTGTCGCGGCTAGTTAGGACAGAAACTCCGATTAACATGGAAAAGATACCTTTTATCGCGTGTCGCCGTCGTAGCTAGTTAGGACAGAAACTCTGATTAACATGGAAAAGATACCTTTTATCGTGTGTCGCGGCTAGTTAGGACAAAAACTCAGATTAACATGGAAAATATACCTTTTATCGCGTGTCGCCGTCGTAGCTAGTTAGGACAGAAACTCTGATTAACATGGAAAAGATACCTTTTATCGTGTGTCACCGTCGCGGCTAGTTAGGACAGAAACTCTGATTAACATGGAAAAGATACCTTTTATCGCGTGTCGCCGTCGCGGCTAGTTAGGACAGAAACTCCGATTAACATTGAAAAGGTAACTTTTATCGCGTGTCGCCGTCGCGGCTAGTTAGGACAGAAACTCAGATTAACATGGAAAAGATAGCTTTTATCACGTGTCCGTCGCGGCTAGTTAGGACAGAAACTCAGATTAACATGGAAAAGATACCTTTTATCGCGTGTCGCCGTCGCGGCTAGTTAGGACAGAAACTCTGATTAACATGATTATCGCGTGTCGCGGCTACATGATTAACATGAAAAGATAGCTTTTATCGCGTGTCGTGGCTAGTTAGGACAGAAACTCCGATTAACATGGAAAAGATAGCTTTTATCGCGTGTCGCCGTCGCGGCTAGTTAGGACAAAAACTCAGATTAACATGGAAAAGATACCTTTTATCGCGTGTCGCCGTCGCGGCTAGTTAGGACAAAAACTCAGATTAACATGGAAAAGATAGCTTTTATCGCGTGTCGCCGTCGCGGCTAGTTATGACAGAAACTCTGATTAGCATGGAAAAGATAGCTTTTACGCGTGTGCGGGTAGTTAGGACGAAACTCGATTAACTGGAAAAGATACCTTTTATCGCGTGTCGCCGTCAATCGATTAACATGGAAAAGATACCTTTTATCGCGTGTCGCCGTCGTGGCTAGTTAGACAAAAACTCAGATTAACATGGAAAAGAACCTTTTATCGCGTGTCGCCGTCGCGGCTAGTTAGGACAAAAACTCCCATCGCGTGTCGCCGTCGCGGCTAGAGAAAACGATCATGAAAAGATCTTTTATCGGTGTCCCGTCGCGGCTAGAAAAATCTGAACTGAAGGGCTAATATTCGTTATCGCGTGTCGCCGTCGTGGCTAGGCAGAGAAATCTTTTATCGCGTGTCGCCGTCGCGGCTAGGAGCAGATGGCGCGTTCAAAACTCAGATTAACATGGAAAATATACCTTTTAGTGTCGCCGTCGTATAAAGGTGCGTTCACAGTTAGGACAGAAACTCTGATTAACATGAAAAGATACCTTTTATCGTGTGTCGCGGCTAGTTAGGACAGAAACTCCGATTAACATGCGCGTGTCGCCGTCGTAATAAATCGCGTGTAGTTGGACGAAACTTGAACATTTTGAGTTTACTCGCTTCATTCGCGCGTGTCGCCGTCGCGGCTAGTTAACAAAAACTCAGATTAACACTTTTACGCGTGTCGCCGTCGCGGCTAGTTAGGACAACAGATGTGAATCAGAAACGTGTCATGGGGGGGGGGCTTCTGCAGGCAGCTCCAGTCTCGTTGTGAGTTAAGACAAAAACTCAGATTAACATGGAAAAGATCCTGTTCGCCGTTTGACAGAAACTCAAAACATGGAAAAGATACTTTTATCGCGTGTCGCCGTCGCGGCTAGTTAGGACAGAAACTCTGAGTATCGCGTGTCGCCGTCGCGGCTAGTTAGCAGAAACTCCATGGAAAAGTACCTTTTATCGCGTGTCGCCGTCGTGGCTACATACAAAAAGATACCACCGTGTCGCCGTCGCGGCTATTAACAAAAACTCAGATTAACATGGAAAAGATCCTCCATTGACAGAAACTTGTTTCAGTCGCCGTCGCGGCTATTTTCTGGAAAAGATACCTCCGCTCGTAATGACGGAAAAGATCCTTTTACTGCTAGAGCAAGATTAACTGGAAAAGATACCTTTTATCGCGTGTCGCCGTCGCGGCTATTGGACAGAAACTTTACATGGAAAAGATACCTTTTATCGGCGCGAGTTATATTAACATGGAAAAGATACGCGTGTCGCCGTCGTGGCTAGTTAAGTCAGATTAACATGAAAAGATACCTTTTATCAAGGACAGAAACTCAGATTAACATGGAAAAGATACCTTTTATCGCTGTCGCCGTCGCGGCTATTAGGACGTGCGAATCGCCCGTTAAAACTCCGATTAACATGGAAAAGATACCCAGTTAAGACAAACTCAGAAAATGGAAAAGATTTTTATCACGCGCCGTCGCGGCTAGTTAGGACGAAACTAATTCATGGAAAAGATACCTTTTATCGCATGTCGCCGTCGCGGCTATTAAGACAAAACTCAGATTAACATGAAAAGATACCTTTTATCGCGTGTCGCCGTCGCGGCTAGTTAGGACAAAAACGATTAACTGGAAAAGATACCTTTTATCGCGTGTCGTTGCGTCGCGTGTATTGGACAGAAACTCTATGGAAAAGATACCTTTTATCGCGTGTCTTTGCATTGACTTAACATGTAAATAATTTGCACGTAACGCTTCATTCACTTCTGGTGTGAACGCACCTTAAGGAGGCGACGTAAGAACGCCGATGACGGCATCCAATGAATCGGCGTGGTTTCAGACAATCGGCACACCCAGGGGACGTTCCCAAAGCGTCTCAGCTGACGCAGCGTTGAGTGAACCTATGAAAGAGAACAAGACGGATCCTCAATCAGAGACTGCTGTGTTTGTGAAAGCTTGTGTTGATGGTGATCTGTGTTTCTCAGGGTCATCGGCTCCACGTGGGCAGTCGTCTGTTCGGCCGCTGCTGGCACGTCGGGGACGTCGTGGGTTGTATGATCAACTTAGAGGACAAATCCATGATCTTCACCCTGAACGGAGAAATCCTGATCACCAGCAAGGGCTCGGAGCTGTGCTTCGCTGACTTTAACATCGAAGACGGTTAGTCCAGCTTTATTCACAGAGCACACGTTTTACACGCATGTAGTTGATCAGAAGACAAATCAAATCAGATATAAATGCAATGCATCCATCTGAAACACAATTATATGAATACATACACGGCATTAAATTGAGTTCCTTAATGACCCTGAAAACAAACCTTTGCTGCTTCGAGCTCATCTGTATGCTACTGTAAATTAACCTTATATACAAATAAATAAATTAAATATGCAATATGGATATATGCATACATTCATGCATTTTATTTGTTTTTTGAGATTTATTTATTCTAGTTTTGTCATTGTTTATACTTATTTGACATTTCTTTGTATATTCGTGTGTTTTATTATATATTTGAGTTATTTTACATTTCTTTGTATTTCTTTCTTTTGTTTTATTTTTAATTAATTATTTATGTGTTTGTTTAATGACATTTAAACAATCAAAGGGCAATTTAAAACTTCTTTATTTTTATTTATTTAATTATTTGATTATTAGTTTTAGACAATTAATTAAAACAATTAGCTAATTAATTGCACATTTTTCTGTAATTAATAATTAATCACACATATTTAAATTTGTAGTCAGAAATACACTGCCGCTCAAATATTTGGGATCAGTAAGATTTTTTATGTTTTTAAGAGTCTCTTCTGCTCATCGAGGCTGTATTTATTTGATCAAAAATAACCAATCTAATATTGGTTTCCTTTTTTAATATACTTTAAAATATAATTTATTTCTGTGATGCAGCGCTGTATTTTCAGCATCATTACTGCAGTCTTCAGTGTCACATGATCTTCAGAAATCATAATAATATACTGATTTATTATCAATGTTGAAACTCTTCATTGTTTTTTGGAACATGATACTTTTTATTTGATTCTTTGATTAATAAAAAGTTAAAAAGAGCAGCATTTGTTCAAAATCCCTCCTAAATGAAAGTATTAATATCTTTAAAAAAAAAAAGAGAGGAAAAAAATACTTTTTAATAGCAATGTATATAGTAACACATTTTTTTTATTATTACCTTTTAACTTTGTATTAATCAGAGCATCTTAAAAAAACATCACAGGTACCAAAACAAATATGTTTTTGACTATAAATCAGTATATTATTATGATTTCTGAAGATCATGTGACACTGGAGTAATGATGCTGAAAATACAGCGTCGATCACAGAAATAAATGACATTGTAAAGTATATTAAAATAAAAAACTTATTTTAAATTGCTAAAATATTTCACAAAACAACTACTTTTGATCAAATAGATACAGCCTTGTTGAGCAGACTTCATTAAAAACATAAAATATCTTTCTGGTCCCAAACGTTTGAAGGGCAGTGTATATTTTCACATTATCAGCGTAGACACAACATAAACGAAATGGACTTGACCGACCTAAATCCTGCACATCAGAGAAACATCCCAAAGTATCGATGATGACATTATTTTGAACAAATATCTGTCATTTTTCTTCCTGTTTTAGTCGGAAATACCTCAAAACGAAATTACCCTTGTCTGGTGATATGATGAGGTCTTTAATGTTGTTCTCGTTGTATTTTGTGAAACGCTGACTGAAGAGCGTCAGAACTGAGATTTAGTGTTTGCAAATTAACTAAATGTTTGATTATATTCAGTTGCATTTTCCAGTCATTTTGACCGCTGTCTGTAAACACTGATTAATCACAGGAAACAAATTAACATAAAAGAAATGAACACGTTCATTTTGACAGATGCAATATACAGTGTTTCTCAAAGTATTGATCAAAGTATCAAAAAGAGCTTTTTTTTCTTGCCTGTTGCATCAGTAGAGAAACGAAACGGCGCTCGTCGAGTGATTTCATGGGTCTTTACTGGTTTTCACTGTTAAAAAAAAAATCAAAAGTTGAGCAAACTTAAAAGTTTAAGCTCAACCAGCTCCAGCAGGTTTTTGAGTTCTCTCAACATGTGGTTTTCAGTTTATGCAAAAACAAGTTTTCTCAACTTTAGTTGATATGAGTGATTTAATTCTATTTTGAGCACCATTTGGCTGGAGAACATCAGAAAGGCCGAACCGTGATGCCGTGTTTGGATATTTTGATGCATATCGTGCTGGTTTTCGGCGTCTCTGTCCTCCAGGTTTCATCCCGGTCTGTAGTTTGGGTCTGTCTCAGGTGGGCCGTATGAATCTGGGGAAGGACGCCAGCACGTTTAAGTTCTACACCATGTGTGGTCTGCAGGAGGGCTTCGAACCCTTCGCCGTCAACATGAACCGCGAGGTGACCATGTGGTTCAGCAAACGCCTGCCCACCTTCTGCAACGTGCCCAAAGACCACCATCACATCACGGTGATTATCCCTCGCATGCTTAACGAACCGCTTTAGTTCTGGCTCCTCCAGGACCTCACAGAGACATTCGTATCGATTCGGATGGAAACGGTCCAGATCGATATGAATGCATCGGTTTGCTTCTGTTTCAGGGATTTGTGTGGCTTTAAAATAGGCTTAATTCCACACAATAAAATGTCTTAAATCAGAGCAGAAAGTCTTATATTCATAAAGTCATGGCATTACACTACAAAAAAAGATTTTTCTCTGTATTTTTGACTCACTTTCTACACTGTAAAAAAACAATTTTATGAATTTGTCAATAAAACGGATGAGTTATGTGAGAAAATACAGGTTCAGTCTTTCTAAATTAAAATTTTTACAATTAATCCAATATGTTACGTAACGTTTCTTTGCAATTATTTGTGCAGTTTACTAGCAATTTCTGAATGAGATTGTTTCTACACCAAATATTCTTGTATAATTTTAACTGCTGTATTTTTGTGTGTTTGTGGTTTTTATGTAACTCTTGAATTATTCCAGCTCCGTGTTTTGCCTTGAGGATAGCCTTTAGATGCTGACGTGGTAATAACAATTAAATCTACGACGTCTCCTCAGTGTAGTACTAATATCTAAACATCCTAAAATCAAGGAGACGCAAAATGAAGATATGAAGATATATTGTTTTCTGAAAATTTCACTAAATGAAGTGAGTTTGTTTAAAACAAGAACAAGTATCTGCCAGTGGAGGATGAAAACTTGTTTTCCCATTGAATTAAGTCGATTTTTCTCAGCCCATTGGCAGGTATTTGTTCTTGTTATAATCATAAACTCACTTGATTTTGATCAGTTTCTCAGAAAGCAAGACTTCTTATCTTCTGTCATTTTGCGTCTGCAGTAAACGTGTCTTGATTTAAGAATCTTAATGGAAAACAAGACTGAAATACTGAGGAAGAACAATATATTTTTTGCAGTGTGATCAGAAGTCACTGAAAAAGCTATTATTTTGTGAATAATTTATGGAAATCCATACGAAGCTGCATTTTCAAACGTGCGAATACAACACTGTGCTCCCTAGACGAGAACACATGTGACCCTGGACCACAAAACCAGTCATGATTTATACATCATATATCAATAAATAATCTTTCCATTGATCTATGGTTTGTTATGAAAAGACAATATTTGAAAATCTGGAATCTGAGGATGCAAAAAAAATCTAAATATTGAGAAAATCATCTTTAAAGTTGTTCAAATGAAGTTCTTTGCAATGCATATTAATAATACAAAATTAAGTTTTGATATATTCATGGTGAGAAATGTACAAAATATCTTCATGGAACATGATCTTAATATCCTAATGATTTTTGGCATAACAGAAAAATGTATAATTTTGACCCATACAATATATTGTTGACTATTGCTACAAATATACCTGTGCTGCTTATGATTGATTTATGCTCCAGGGTCAAATATTGTGTTTCCTTCTACTTTCATCTGACAATTAGTCGTGAAAAAGTCTGTGAATGCACAGTGTTTGAATCCCGTCGTGTGTGCAGGTCACTCGGATCGACGGGACGGTGGACGGTCCGCCGTGTCTCAAGGTCAATCATAAGTCGTTCGGGACTCAGAACAGCAACGCTGACATGGTGTTCTGCAGACTCAGCATGCCGGTGGAGTTTCACTCCTGCTTCAGGAGCAGCGCTTACACACACATCAACGGCCTGTGTGAGGACGAGCCGCTCAAGATCAAACACAGGTCAGACTTCACGACGTCAGCTCATCTCTTGAAAGGGGTCATGACATGAGAAATCAAATTTGCCTTGATGTTTTTGGCATATAAGAGGTATTTGTACCATTAAAACATCCTGCAAGTTTCCATAGCTTAAAGGGGTCATCGGATGCACGTGTACACATCCATCCTATAATGATAAAAATCCACCCAGTGTGTTTTTTTTAATCCTCTTTCTCAAATCATGCTGTTCTGAGATCCCTGTCAGAATGATGTAGTTCTGTACAGGCCCCTCCCACTATAGTTGATTGACAGGTCCGTCTTACTTTAGCCCCGCCCCCTGAGTGAGCTGAGAGCTGTCTGGTGCAGGGAAGACAAGATGTCTCAGATTAAGCGATTGAAGTGTTTAGTTGTTGGATCTAATAATGAATATAGCAGTCGTCATTTACTCCTGACATCTGAGCCGCTGAAGACGCAGAGCATTAACGTTACTTTCACTTTAAAGTGAATGCGCCGATCTACATAAATGCATCTATGTTCGCACGAATCCTTCGTAATCCAGCTTCACCTACAGAAGAAGTGAGTATAAGGGTTTTTATGAATCATTGCGAATCACCTTTCCGAATAATGTGCTAGTTAGCCAGTTTCGCGGCTGAAGATTAGTATGCTCCATAGATATATATACCTAGATTCCTCATTATGGACTGTTTCTATGGGCCGCCATTTTTGAGCGCATTGATTGTGTGCGTCTACAACAGCAAGTTATACGCTTGTGTATCTTTGAGTATTCATTGATTATTATGGTGAATGCGAGATTGCTGACGCATCAACGTATCTGGAGCGGTCGAATAGAGTTCTACACATATCTATGGTCTGCTCGTCACTCCACGGAAGAGAGGGGCGGAGTCAGCAAAGCTCATTAGCATTTAAAGAAACAGAGTGCTGAAAACAGAGCTGTTTTTGACAGGGTAAAAAAGGTGTTTTTTACTCTACCATTGAGAATTTTTAACCAAAGTATGTTGTAGACTATTCATTAAGACCCTAAAGAATCCTATCAATTTGTGGAAAATTGTCAGCCGATGACCCCTTAAACACGTCCTCCTTATTATATACAAAGCATTTATTTAATCAAGCCCCAAAAGTGCGAACACAGCAGTGATCCGATGACTTCGAAAATCGTGCAGTTTTATTTTGACCATGTTGTCAAAACACTCACATGCAAAGCTAGGGGCGTTGATACTGTTTCCTATGCAATGACGTTATCCAATCACAACAGTGGCCGGTTATTGAGAACACGTCCCTTAAAAACACGTCATTTTAGACAAGAGGGTTGAAAATAATCTTTACACATATTTAGATTTTTTTTTTTTGTGTGTGTGTGCAAAAAACTTTATTAACATTATAGGTAAACCTCAAGGAGCATATTCAAATAAAATAATAATCCATGTCATGACTCCGTGTGATTGGGCTCTTAATGTCTTCTGTCTGTGTTTGGTCAGTAGTCTGTGTTTATCATGTGAATGTTTCTGAAGGCATCCAGTGAAGTCCACCAAACACTCGGATGAAGGCAGGAGAACAGATTACAGCAGCATCACTACAGTAAGTCACGACGTTCAGCACTGAAACCCTTTATTCTTTATGGCTGCTCTGAGAATAAAGGTTATTGATTATTCAATGTAGGTTCTTTTTATTTGGGTTCTTCCGAGTTTGTTTAAAGCACCAGTGAAATGAAAGTTCGGTCAATTATTTAAGGTGCATTCACTCCAAGAACAACAACGATACCTCTTTCTTCTGTGAACACTGAAGGAGATGTTCATCAGCTCTGTTCATACAGTGTCGCAACCGAAATTTTACCAAATATCAACGTCTTATTACGTTGTGTGCCTGCTGGGTAGTTTTTATAATCTTGCTCTTCTGTAAAGCACTTTGGTCAGCCTGGTGGCTGTTGTAAATGTGGTATACAAATAAAATGAATCTGAACTTGATATACCGCCCAGCCCTTATTGGCCGATCATGTGATGTCTGCATTTGTCTCCTGCAGTACTATCATTCGGTCCGGATATTCGCTGGTCAGGACCCGTCCTGCGTATGGGTCGGCTGGGTCACGCCTGACTTCCATTACTACAGCAATCAATTCAGCCTCAGCAAGAACCGCACGGTGACCGTCACGCTGGGGGACGAGCGCGGTCGCGTGCACGAGAGGTGAGCGTTCGCCGTTAGCCTGTGATGTGCTGTGATGGGTCATGTGACGCGCTGACGTCTCTGTGTCATGTGACAGCGTGAAGAGGAGTAACTGTTACATGGTGTGGGGTGGAGACGTTGCTGGTGCCGCACACGCGTCCAGCCGCAGCAACGTGGATTTAGAGATCGGATGCCTCATCGATTTGGCCACCGGTCTGTTAACGTTCACCATCAATGGCAAAGAGCTTTCCACCTCATACCAGGTACTGTCAGCTTTCATACTACCATAACTATAACCATAACTATAATAACTGACAAAGAGCTTCCCACATCATACCAGGTGCTGTCAGCTCATAACTCAACACTGTCATAATTATAACCATAACTATAACCAACCATAATTTACAAAGAGCTTCCCACATCATACCAGGTGCTGTCAGCTCATAACTCAACACTACCATAACTATAACCATAACTATATCCATAACTATAATAACTGACAAAGAGCTTCCCACATCATACCAGGTGCTGTCAGCTCATAACTCAACACTACCATAACTATAACCATAACTATAACCAACCATACAAAGAGCTTCCCATCATACCAGGTGCTGTCAGCTCATAACTCAACACTACCATAACTATAACCATAACTATAACCAACCATACAAAGAGCTTCCCATCATACCAGGTGCTGTCAGCTCATAACTCAACACTACCATAACTATAACCATAACTATAACCAACCATACAAAGAGCTTCCCATCATACCAGGTGCTGTCAGCTCATAACTCAACACTACCATAACTATAACCATAACTATAACCAACCATACAAAGAGCTTCCCATCATACCGGGTGCAGTCAGCTCATAACTCAACACTACCATAACTATAACCATAACTATAACCAACCATACAAAGAGCTTCCCATCATACCGGGTGCAGTCAGCTCATAACTCAACACTACCATAAGTATAACCATAACTATAACCAACCATACAAAGAGCTTCCCATCATACCAGGTGCTGTCAGCTCATAACTCAACACTACCATAACTATAACCATAACTATAACCAACCATACAAAGAGCTTCCCATCATACCGGGTGCAGTCAGCTCATAACTCAACACTACCATAACTATAACCATAACTATAACCAACCATACAAAGAGCTTCCCATCATACCGGGTGCAGTCAGCTCATAACTCAACACTACCATAACTATAACCATAACTATAACCAACCATACAAAGAGCTTCCCATCATACCAGGTGCTGTCAGCTCATAACTCAACACTACCATAACTATAACCATAACTATAACCAACCATACAAAGAGCTTCCCATCATACCGGGTGCAGTCAGCTCATAACTCAACACTACCATAACTATATCCATAAGTATAACCATAACTATAATAACTGACAAAGAGCTTCCCACATCATACCAGGTGCTGTCAGCTCATAACTCAACACTACCATAACTATAACCATAATTATAACTAACCATAACTCACAAAGAGCTTCCCATCATACCAGGTGCTGTCAGCTCATAACTCAACACTACCATAACTATAACCATAACTATAACCAACCATACAAAGAGCTTCCCATCATACCGGGTGCAGTCAGCTCATAACTCAACACTACCATAACTATAACCATAACTATAACCAACCATACAAAGAGCTTCCCATCATACCAGGTGCTGTCAGCTCATAACTCAACACTACCATAACTATAACCATAACTATAACCAACCATACAAAGAGCTTCCCATCATACCGGGTGCAGTCAGCTCATAACTCAACACTACCATAACTATATCCATAAGTATAACCATAACTATAATAACTGACAAAGAGCTTCCCATCATACCGGGTGCAGTCAGCTCATAACTCAACACTACCATAACTATAACCATAACTATATCCATAACAATAATAACTGACAAAGAGCTTCCCATCATACCAGGTACCGTCAGCTCATAACTCAACACTTCCATAACTATAACCATAACTATAACCAACCATACCTCAAAAAAAAAGCTTCCCGCATAACATCAGGTGCCGTCTTCACACTTCATATTACAATAACTATAACGATGTTTAGAACAATAATAACTATAATGATACATATAATAAATATAATAGTAAATATAACATTAGCTATAGTGTTAATGATAACAGTAATTATAATAATAACTATAATTGTGTTATTGTAAATATAGCCATAACACTGACTATAAAGATATTTATAACTATAACCATATTGTTAACTATAACAATAACAAAAATAATTATAACAATACAACAACAAATATAGCTATAACTATAAGAATATCTGTAACTAAACAATAATTATAATGATAACTATAACAGTACGTAAAATATCTAATGATAAATACTAAATATAGATAACACTAAATATAGCCTTAACAATAATTATGATAATAATAAATATAACAATAAACTATAAGAATAACTATAAGAATATCTAGAACTACAACTCTAATTATGACAATAACTATGATAACTATAACTATAATGATAATTGTAACAATTAATTTATCCAAAACGATGACTATAACAATATGTACAGTATAACTGTAACAATATCTGTAACTATAACAATAACTAAAATAACTATGATAAATGAAATATAGTTATGATAATAACAATATCAGTAACAATAACTATTATGATAACTATAATAACTGTAATGATAAATGTAGCCATAATAGCTATAATGATATCTAGAACTATATCAATAACAATATATGTAGCAATATATCGAACTATAATGATAAATGTAACTTTATATATAGCCATAATGATAATTATAGCAAAATATATAACGGTTACGGTAACTATAATGATATCTATTACTATAACAGTTACAATATCTATAATTATAATGATATATGTAAGACTAAATATAGCCATAATGATAATTATAACAATATCTAAAATTATAACAGTAACAATATCTGTAACTATATCTATAATTATAAAAATGGCTATAATGATATATGTAAGAATAAATATAGCCATAATTATAACAATATCGAAAACTATAACAGTAATGATATCTATAACTATAACAATAACTAATGTTAAATGTAACTCTAAATATAGCCATAATGATTATTATAGCAATATCTATAACTGTTACAATAACTATAATGATAGCTATGGTAAGTAATATGTTAAATATAACAATACAAATAGCAATAGTGATAAGTATAACAGTACTATAGTGATAAATAAAACACATATGACAGAGCGTCTGATCTCATATCAGACAGCATCAGCAGATGTAGTGAATCACAACACAAACACAGATATGATTTATGCATTAAAGCTATGTATTAAGTCTGAACTGAGTATGTTGTTTAGGTGGAGCCCAGCACAAAACTCTTTCCTGCAGTGTTTGTGCAGCCGACGAGCTTCAGTCTCTTCCAGTTTGAACTGGCCAAAATCAAGGTGAGCACATCCTCATGTTCCCATAGCCTCATACCGTCATATTAGTCGTCATAAGAGAAACTAACTGGACCTGGATCTGCAGAACGCCATGCCCATCTCGTCGGCCATCTTCAAGAGCGAACACAAGAATCCCGTTCCTCAGTGTCCTCCACGACTGGACGTCCAGACCATTAGCTCGGTGCTGTGGAGCCGAATGCCCAACACCTTCCTGAAGGTGGAGACGGCTCGAGTCAGCGAGAGACACGGATGGATGGTGCAGTGTGTGGAAGCGCTGCAGATGCTGGCTGTACACATCCCCGAGGAGAACCGGTGCACGCTTGCACACAAACCCATCGCGTTTCATTACAGCGACTTAAAAACAAGAATGAAAAAATCAGTAGTCAAATAAAACTAATGTGCTAATTATTGACATGTATTTTATTTTTATTTTATATTTTATTAAATGTAATTTTTATTATTAAAATTAAATATATTTGTAAATTTAAATTATATTTATTATATTAATTAATTAAATGTATTTTAAATTTTTCCAATATCTGTGAATATATATATATATTTTTTTTTTTTAATTAAAAATAAATAAATTCATAAATATACATTATATTATATTTGAAATATCAATTAATAAATATATAATCAACAACAAATAAATGCATTTATGCATTATGCAATCGATTATGCATTTAAATTAATTTAATAGAAATTACATTTATTTTTAAATAAAGATTTTAAATTGAATGTATTTTTTCATTGCAATTAAATACATATATAAATATAAATTATTGCTATTTATTATATTTAATAATAATAATAATAATAATAATACTTTTAAATTAATTAAATTGAAATTCCATTTTTATAATTAAAATTAAATGTATAAATATAATAAATTTTATCTTTTTTTTTAAATATAAACTACATCTAGAAATATAAATTATTTATATTGATTATACATGAATAAACTTAATATTTTTTATAAATATTATACATTTGAAGTATTTTAGTCTAGTTTTAAAACAGAAGTAAAATTAATCTAGAAATAAATTATTTTTGTGAATTATATTTATAAATATCATTGTTTTTAAATAAAAATTACATTTAATACAGTTTTGGTATTAATTATATTATTTTATTATACAAATATAAATATATTTATAAATAATTTTATGATGTAACTAAAATTAAATTATTTATAAACATATTATTTACAAAAAATAATTCATTTATATTTTAAGATATTTATAAATGTAACATTTTGATGTATTTTAAGCATTTTTTTAATAGTTTTTTTTTTAAGTACTTTTATAAATATGCATGTATTTATTAATTAGGTGTGTAACTGATGCTGCATCAGTAAGTTCATGAGCTGATGGTTAATGCTCGTTCCGCAGGTGTGTGGACATCATGGAGCTGTCGGAGCAGGCGGAGCTGTGTAAGTTCCACTATCACACGCTGAAGCTGTACTGCGCTCTGTGTGCTCACGGGAACACGCGAGTGGCTCACGCTCTCTGCAGTCACCTGGACCAATCGCAGCTGCTCTATACTATTGACAACCAGTACCTGTCAGGGCTGCTGCGCGAGGGCTTCTACGACGTCCTGATCAGTGTTCACCTGGAGACGGCCAGAGCCGCCCGCCGCATGATGAGCAGTGAGTTCATCGTCCCCGTCACCAGCGAGACGCGCAGCATTCGGCTATTTCCCGACGGCTCCAGACGCCACCGGCCCCCGGGGGTTGGCCTCAGCACGTCTCTCAAACCTCGACTCAGCTTCGCCCCGCCGTGTTTCATCAGTGGCCGGCGCGAGCAGCACCTGTTCAGCCCCGAGATCCCGCTGGACGCGCTGAAGGAGACGTCCATCAGCATGCTGACCGACGCCGTGCAGGTTTGAGATTTATCCATTCCGATTCTGCTTATCGAGTCCGGTTCTGCTTATGGAGTCCGGTTCTGCTTATGGAGTCCGGTTCTGCTAATAGATTCAGATTCTGATTCTTCTTATCGATTCAGATTCAGCAGTCTGCGCTGTAGGGATTCATTTGGAGCCCAAGTCTGTGCTATAGATATTAGTTTGGAGCCCGAGTCTGCGCAGTAGAGATTAGTTTGGAGCCCGAGTCTGCGCAGTAGAGATTAGTTTGGAGCCCGAGTCTGCGCAGTAGAGATTAGTTTGGAGCCCGAGTCTGCGCAGTAGAGATTTGTTTGGAGTCCGAGACTGCGCAGTAGAGATTAGTTTGGAGCCCGAGTCTGAACAGTAGAGATTAGTTTGGAGCCCGAGTCTGTGCAGTAGAGATTAGTTTGGAGCCCGAGACTGAACAGTAGAGATTAGTTTGGAGCCCGAGACTGAACAGTAGAGATTAGTTTGGAGCCCGAGTCTGCGCAGTAGAGATTAGTTTGGAGCCCGAGTCTGCGCAGTAGAGATTAGTTTGGAGCCCGAGTCTGCGCAGTAGAGATTAGTTTGGAGCCCGAGTCTGCGCAGTAGAGATTAGTTTGGAGCCCGAGACTGAACAGTAGAGATTAGTTTGGAGCCCGAGACTGCGCAGTAGAGATTAGTTTGTAGCCAGAGTCTGTGCAGTAGAGATTAGTTTGTAGCCAGAGTCTGAACAGTAGAGATTAGTTTGGAGCCCGAGTCTGTGCAGTAGATATTAGTTTGGAGCCAGAGTCTGCGCAGTAGAGATTAGTTTGGAGCCAGAGTCTGAACAGTAGATATTAGTTTGGAGCCCGAGTCTGTGCAGTAGAGATTCGTTGGGAGCCCGAGTCTGAACAGTAGAGATTTGTTTGGAGCCCGAGTCTGAACAGTAGATATTAGTTTGGAGCCCGAGTCTGTGCAGTAGAGATTCGTTGGGAGCCCGAGTCTGAACAGTAGAGATTTGTTTGGAGCCCGAGTCTGAACAGTAGAGATTAGTTTGGAGCCCGAGTCTGAACAGTAGAGATTAGTTTGGAGCCCGAGTCTGTGCAGTAGAGATTCGTTGGGAGCCCGAGTCTGAACAGTAGAGATTTGTTTGGAGCCCGAGTCTGAACAGTAGATATTAGTTTGGAGCCAGAGTCTGTGCAGTAGAGATTTGTTTGGAGCCCGAGTCTGAACAGTAGAGATTTGTTTGGAGCCCGAGTCTGAGCAGTAGAGATTTGTTTGGAGCCCGAGTCTGAACAGTAGATATTAGTTTGAAGCCCGAGTCTGAACAGTAGAGATTAGTTTGGAGCCAGAGTCTGAACAGTAGATATTAGTTTGGAGCCAGAGTCTGAACAGTAGAGATTTGTTTGGAGCCCGAGTCTGAACAGTAGATATTAGTTTGGAGCCAGAGTCTGAACAGTAGAGATTAGTTTGGAGCCCGAGTCTTAACAGTAGAGATTAGTTTGTAGCCAGAGTCTGAACAGTAGATATTAGTTTGGAGCCCGAGTCTGAACAGTAGAGATTAGTTTGGAGCCCAAGTCTGAACAGTAGAGATTAGTTTGGAGCCCGAGCCTGAACAGTAGAGATTAGTTTGGAGCCCGAGTCTGAACAGTAGAGATTAGTTTGGAGCCCGAGTCTGAACAGTAGAGATTAGTTTGGAGCCCGAGTCTGAACAGTAGAGATTAGTTTGGAGCCCGAGTCTTAACAGTAGAGATTAGTTTGGAGCCCGAGTCTTAACAGTAGAGATTCGTTTGGAGCCCGAGTCTGAACAGTAGATATTCGTTTGGAGCTGCGGAATCAAAATAATTAAAGTCCTGCCCAAACTCCCACAGACCCAATCGCAAGCTCACAATCGTGACACCACACCCCATGTCATTAAAATAATTTCACTGTTCAGTTTTACGGTGTAAAGTGGACCTGGTCCTCTACGTATAGGGCGGAGGAGACCACATCCGTGACCCGGTCGGAGGAAGCGTGGAGTTCCAGTTCGTGCCTATCCTGCGTCTCATTCGCACGCTGCTCCGCATGGGAGTCCTGAGCAGCTGCGACACGCACAAGATCCTGCTGCTGATCGAGCCCGGCGTGTTCGGAGAGCGCAGGGACCACGCCAAAGAAGGGCTGACCGGAGCCGAGGAGAAGGCGGTGGAAGCCGGAGAGGAGGAGGAGCGAGACGGGAGAGCGATTGTGAAGGGCCTGCTGGAGAAGAAGCTCCCCGAGTCGGTCAAACGACAGGTGAGAGCAGTACTGGTTTCTTCAAATATTATATATGCACCGCAAACAAAAGATTTGTCAAAGATGTAGATAAAACAAACATTATTCAAGTATGTTTTACTGGAAGATATCATTTTAGTCTTTCTACCTCAAAATGTAACTTATAAGTCAGTGTATCATTTGCAGTTTCTTTGTAATTTTTTTCTTAATTTAAATAAAAATGTTTATTTATATAAAATATTAATATAAATAGGCATTTGTTAATGTATTTGCTATTGACTGCTCAAATGAGGAGTTTTGTGTGTCGTGTGTGTGTGTGTGTGCGCGTGTGTGTGTGCGTGCGTGCATGCGCGTGTGTGTGTGAGAGAGGGAGACAAGGTCACACAACCGCGGCTTGTGTGCAAACACATACGAGTATCATCACTGTGTCCGTCACACGACTCTGTTCCCTTCTCGACTTGAACTGATTATAAAACTAAGGACATTATTAACTGTCTATACTTTAATTTTGAAAGCTGAAGCTGGCGATTATGGAAAGTTAAGTTACATTTCCGACGTGGCTTGTGGTGTTCGGCCAATCACAATGCACTGTGTCAACTGACCAATCAGAGCAGACTGTGCTTGTCGGAAGGAGGGGCTTTGTGAGAGAGGCGGGGCATATAGGGCCTACAATAATATACAGTATTTGAAAAATTATGTTTTTTTGAACATTAAAGCATGTCAGCATATTCAACCAAATACATAAAATAACGATCTTTAAAATAGCATCATATGACCCCTTTAATAAAATAAAAAAGCTTTTTTTGTTACAGTTCTTCAACTTCAAAATGTCATTGTTTAGTCATTATTTGTGAAATGTACTAGCAGCTTCTGGTGAAAATAGTTCCAGCATCATTTTATTGAACAGTTTAGATGCATTTAATCAGTTATTTGAGTATCATATGTCTTTGAGCAGTTCTCTAGTCTGGTAATAAGTTCACGTCCTCTGTTCATTGTCTGTTTAGTTTCTATAAGTACTAATTGTCTGAGTACTCAGATCAGGTGCTGCTTGTTTAGTTCTCGTGTTGGTTGCTCTATTTAAGCCCTCCGTCTCTAGTCTGTGTTCTGCTATTGAAGGATTTCTCCTGCGATCTCCTGTGTTTGTTAGTGAATTTAAATCAAGTACCTTGGATGTTTGCATCTTCTTCTATTGCTGCACTGCGTCTGTGACATATACTAGTATAGTTTTTATTAATATTTGAATTGAATTTTACAGATTTACAATATATATGTGGGTGTGTGTCTGTTAATGTAGCTTATTTACATAATAGTGAATATAATTTATATAAAACATATACTGATGTGACACTGAAGACTGGAGTAATGATGCTAAAAATCTACTTTTATCACAATTTAACACATTCACATAGAAAACAGCTGTTTTAAATTGTAATAATATTTATTGATTTTTGATCAAATTACTGAGTCTCGTCTCTTGTGTTAATTGTATGTGTGTTAGTGTACATTGCATTATTAACTGTTGTGTGTTTCTGCAGATGTGTGAGCTGCTGCACTATTTCTGCGACTGTGAGCTGAAGCACCGCATCGAGGCCATCGTCTCGTTCTCCGACAGCTTCGTTTCCAAGCTTCAGTTCAATCAGAAGTTCCGCTATAACGAGCTGATGCTGGCGCTCAACATGTCGGCCGCCGTCACTGCCAAAAAGACCAAAGAGTTTCGCTCGCCGCCGCAGGAACAGGTGCTTCTCGGTGTGATGTCACTTCCTGCTGCAGTCGTCGTCTCTCCGGCGGTTTCAGCATCGTGTGCTCTCTGTGTGTTTCAGATTAACATGCTGCTGAACTTTCACATGGGCGAGGACTGTCCGTGTCCCGCAGACATACAGGAGGAGCTGTACGACTTCCACGGCGAGCTGCGGCTGCACTGCGGTACGACATTTGTGTCCATGGAGCACTAAACCAGTCTTAAGTCGCTGGGCTATATTTGTAGCAATAGCCAACAATACATTGTATGGGTCAAAATTATAATTTTTCTTTTATGCCAAAAATCATTAGATATTAAGATCATGTTCCATGAAGATATTTAGTACATTTCCTACCATAAACTTAATTATTGATTAGTAATATTCATTGCTAAGAACTTCATTTTAACAAATTTAAAGATGATTTTCTCAATATTTAGATTTTTTTGCACCCTCAGATTCCAGATTTTCAAATATTGTCCTATCATAACAAACCATACATCAATGGAAATATTATTTATTCAGCTTTCAGATGATGAAGGTCACGAAATTGACCTTTCTGACTAGTTTTGTGCTCCAGGGTCACATTTAAGGTCCTTGCACACTAGGGGGCCATTCACACAGAACGTGTTTTTCCATTGCAATGCGCTACTTTTCCATTCTTCTTCTTTGTAAACACGCGCTTGACGGACGTGCATGACCGTTACGCTCGCGTCTTTTGCAGCACACATGAGCGCCGCATTTTTAAGACGCCGTGTCAAGTTAAAATAATTTCAACTTTTACATGCAGCGCCGCTCATCAATGTCAGTTCCAAAGCAGTGGACCAATCAGAAGAACTTGGAGGCGGGGCAAGCGTTGCGAGCTTTGGTTTACTGTAGCAAATTGGCATGACAACTGTTTTATTAAATTGAAAAATTTATGTTTGTAATAACAATGCCACTGGAGTTATAATATTTTATTAATTTGAATGACTTTTACAGTTGCTCATGATTTACTGGAGTTTTTTTTCAGTTTATACCTGATATGATATTTTAGAGTTTTGAATAACTAGAAGAAAATATATATTTTTTTTAGTGGTGGGCCGTTATCGGCGTTAACGTGCTGCGTTAACGCGAGACTCTTATCGGCGATAAAAAAAATATCGCCGTTAATCTATTCTCAAAGTTGGGTTGGGAGCTGGGTCTATACTACGCAAGCTATGATGACTTTCACCCTGATATTTTAGCGCGGATGTATACCTAGCCGAATTACACTGTAGGGGGCGAGAACGAGTCTTCGAACTAGAGGCTCGCAGTCCGTGATGGACAGATTGTTGTTAACGGCTGGTCTATGTGGTAATACAATCGGGCAGGACATCCAAACGCTCATCTATCATTCATCAACCTCAAATATGGCTTTTCATCTGAAAGATGTATGTAGTAGCAACTTTACATGGCCGCTCAATATGATGTTAACCTAGAGAAATGTGCGCTATTGAAGTGTTTGTGTGGAAGCGCGTTTGCTGCAGGACAGGCTCCGGTGCGCTCACTTGCTCTTAAAATCTCCGTCATTCTTGGTCATACAGATAAAAGTAGCCTAATACATCTTTCGAATCTGTAAAGACTCTACGTTTATTTGTGTGCACTCAGAATAACAACGAAACGTTGCGCTTTTAAGCAATCAGGATGCGCTTTAGGTCTCATGTGAACTTGAGAATTCACTCCCGTGTCACCCTCTGCTTCGAACCTGTGTGTATGCCTAACGTTACTGTGAAATTACCACATCAGACGTGACGTGCTAACATGGATGCAGCTATGAAGCCGCCGGGTTTGCTTCAGGGAAAATCTATTTTTAAGAAGCTTCCCAATGGAAACTGTAAACAGTTCATCACGACCTCTTATGTAGGCCTACAGTTCAAAATTCATGTTTAACTGAATAAACAGTTAGTAAACACAAGTACATCTTATTGAACATAGTTTATTTTCATCGCCAATTATCATAGTAGAACAGCTTTCTCAAGCAGTTTGTGATGCATTTTGGAAACAGGAGAAGAGCTCCTGGTCTAATGCGCCACCTGGCTTGAGAAACCCGTTCTCAAAGACTTACTTTTAGCCATTATTTGGGTAGCACACATATTCTGAATGCCTTCGGCAGAATTCAAATGAGCCATTTTAATCTAGATTAATTCCAAAATTAATCTAGATTAAAAAAATTAATCTATGCCCACCCCTAATTTTTTTACATAAATGCCCATATAAATGTTGCATTTATATTTTTTTATATAATAAAATATTTTTATTTTATTTTATTAATTTCCATTATTAATTGTATTAATTTCCAGGTCTAGAAATCACACTTGTAGTCTTCCTCATACAGTATATCCAGGTTTTCCAAACCTGTGTGATTCCTGGAGCTTG
>CM049880.1:740058-745058 GCA_027474115.1 Schizopygopsis malacanthus | reverse complement strand
GACACTGAGATGATCGTAGACACTGAGATACACTGAGATGACCGTAGACACTGAGATGATCGTAGACACTGAGATACACTGAGATGATCGTAGACACTGAGATGATCGTAGACACTGAGATGATCGTAGACACTAAGATGATTGTAGACACTAAAATGATCGTAGACACTGAGATGATCGTAGACACTGAGATGATCGTAGACACTGAGATGATCGTAAACACTAAAATGATCATAGACACTGAGATGATCGTAGACACTGAGATGATCGTAGACACTGAGATGATCGTAGACACTGAGATGATCGTAGACACTGATGTTCATTGTAGGCAGCTTCATTTGTTTAAATGTTGAACTGAAGCTGCAGCAGATGTTTGACTTCTGTTCTTCTTCGCTGTGAAAGACACTGAACAGAATTGGTTTTCACTTGCACTGCAGTGTTTTTCTCTGGTGAGAGCATAATATCATCATATGAGCCGCTGATCGATGGCCTTTTAATAAAGCCTGAAGGCTTTCAATCTGTAATGAATTCAGTTGTGATATTCGATCTATTGCAGCTCCTTCTCATCTGATTATTGCGTAAGAGATTGAAAACCAGCTCAACCTGAGAACCAATGGTTAGAAATGAAGCTCTGATGATCTCTTTTGTCTTGGTGTGAAAGTGTCATGATTCTTGCTTGACTTCATCTCTATATCAATAATGACTGTTTCCAAACAGGTTTGATTTCACATTGACTTGACCTGCTTCACTAATATAGTAATTCTTTTAAAGAAAAGAATAGGAGGAAACTATGCACCGTTGCTTGATGATTTTGTTTTGAAATCTTCAGAAAACTTAAACTCGATATTTCTCAGAATCAACTCTTACTCTATCGCCTTCAAACTCATCATTTGCTCAGTCATTTTTTGTCCTTTGCCAACAAATCATATATAATTTTGAAGGTATTTTAATAGAAAATGTGAAAATAAAAATTAATATTTTTGGAAATATTGCTCATTAACGACTCATTTGCCAGCACGGCTCCCTTTCTAATCACTAACCGGCTGTCATTCATCTTAGTTCATCGCGATCTCACAGACTTACGTTATAATTAATGAAGTTCTCTATGCTGCACAGTGAATCTCTTATTTACATCGTGTCGACACGTAATGAGGTTATTCGTACGGCACACCTGAACAAAAACTCCGGCAATCTAAGCGGTAAGTGGATCTTAAACGACTCAGATTTGCTGTTAGGTTCAAGAACTCAACAGATATGTCTGAGATGGTATACACTGCAAAAACACGTCGAAATAGAAACCGATCTCCAGAGCGCAAACCATAACGTGCTGGATCGTTTGCCAAATCTGCAATAAAATGCCATTATTACAGCTTTAACTGAGGGTGCTATTGATTTCATTTGAGGGTGCTTTGAATCACTCACACTGTTTTCAAATGACTGATTTGTTCTGATTCTGTTTGTATGAATTTATTTACTCATCTAATTTATATACGCTATATTGAATACATGCTTCGCAGTAATTTCCCTCATTTTAAAGTTGAAAGCTGTGGGAATGAGTAATGCCATGTGCAATACCGCACTGAAATTCAGGACATAATTCTATGATACAGGGGATTGTGAAATAGATTTCCACGACTTTTCCAAAACTTTCTTGGTTTATTTATTTTTCAAATCGATACAGGGCTGGAAATGGCTGTTTTAAAATTCCATGACTTTTCCAGGTTTTTCATGACCATACAAACCCTGAATGTGACGGTCGGGTGCCGTTATCTAAATCAGACAAAAATGTAGGTGCGGGCGGATAATTAATTTGAAGCTGCGGATTCGGGTGACGTTTTAGCTCATCCGCGCATCACTAATGCACATGCATTTAATTGCACTAAATGAATGCATTAATTCTTCTTGTGTGTGTGTGTGTGTGGTGTGTGTGTGTGTGTGTGTGTGTGTGTGTGTGTGTGTGTGTGTGTGTTGTGTGTGTGGTGTGTGTGGTGTGTGTGGTGTGTGTGTGCGTGTGTGTGCGTGTGTGTGCTTGTGTGTGTGTGTGTGTGTGTGTGTTGTGTGTGGTGTGCGTGTGCGTGCGCGTGCGTGTGTGTACGTGTGTGTGTGTGTGTGTGTGTGTGTGTGTGAAGCGAATCTGAAGGAGCTGATCTCTCAGACGATGGTGAGCTGGGCTCAGGAGACACACATCCAGGATCCAGAGCTGGTTCGTCTGATGTTCAGTCTGTTGAGACGACAGTACGACAGCATCGGAGAGCTGCTCCGAGCCATGAGGAAGACCTACACCATCAGCGCCGCCTCCGTCCACGACACCATCCACCTGCTGGCGTCTCTGGGCCAGATCCGCTCGCTGCTCAGCGTCCGCATGGGGAAGGAGGAGGAGCAGCTGATGATCCACGGTCTCGGGTGAGGACGAGCTCAACACTACAGAAACTCCATCTGCAGCCACAAAAATACAATATGCAGCAGTTACACTTCAAAAGAAGAGTTTTGTCTTGCTTTTCAAAATCAGATTAATTTGAAGTATGTTACATATGAGACCCTGGAGCACAGACGCAGTCATAAGCAGCACAGCTATATTTGTAGCAATAACCAACAATACATTGTATGGGTCAAATTTATACATTTATATTTTATGCAAAAAATCATTAGGATATTAAGATCATGTTTCATGAAGATATTTTGTACATTTCCTACCATAAAACGTAATTATTAATTAGTAATATGCATTGCTAAGAACTTCATTTGAACAACTTTAAAGATGATTTTCTCTATATTTATATTGTTTTGCATCCTCAGATTCCAGATTTACAAATATTGTCCGATCATAACAAACCATACATCAATGGAAATATTATTTATTCAGCTTTCAGATGATGCATAAATCTCAAATTCAGAAAATTGCCCCTTATGACTGGTTTTGTGGTTCAGAGTCACGTATTAGGACTTGTTTCCATGGGTCTTATCTTGAATATGTATCTTAACACATATTTGGAATGATTATGATTTTTTGTTTTTGTTTTGACTTCTGAAAGAAGTCTCTTCTGCTCACCTCATTCTCTATGTGAATATATAGTCAATGTAATTTACACAACCATTCAAAAGTTTGTGTTAAGTACATTTAAAAATAAATTAAATTAAATTAATACTTGTTCATTATTATAATCATTCAGCAAGGATTTAATTAAAATGGATTTATAATGTGACAAAATATTTCTGTTTTAAATAAATGCTGCTCTTTTGAACTTTCTGTGAATCATGAAAATAAAATGTAGCAGTTTCCACAAAAATATTACTGTTTTCAACATTGATAATAATCAGAAATGTTTCTTGAGCAACATATTATTATGATTTCTGAAGATAATGTGACACTGAAGACGGCAGTAATGATGCTGAAAATACAGCTTTGATCACAGAAATAAATTATATTTTAATAGATATTCATATAGAAAACAGCGGTTTTAAATTATAATAATATTTCAGCATTTTTACTGTATTTTTGGTCAAATAAATGCAGCCTTGATGAGCAGAAGAGACTTCTTTCAGAAACCTGCTTGATTGAGAGAACAGGAGCAGCTCGAGATGAGTGTGTATAACAGTGTGTGTGTGTGTGTGTGTGTGTGTGTGTGTGTGTGTCTCTCTCTCTCTCTCTCTTTCTCTCACTCCATCTCTCTCTCTCCCCCTCTCTCTCTCTTGCTCTCTCTCTCTCTCTCTCTCTCACTCCATCTCTCTCTCTCCCCCTCTCTCTCTCTTGCTCTCTCTCTCTCTCTCTCCATCTCTCCCTCTCTCTCTCTCTCTCTCTCTCTCTCTCTCTCTCTCTCTCTCTCTCTCTCTCTCTCTCTCTCTCTCTCTCTCTCTCTCTCTCTCTCTCTCTCTCTCTCTCTCTCTCTCTCTCTCTCTCTCTCTCTCTCTCTCTCGCTCTCTCTCTCTCTCTCTCTCTCTCTCTCTCTCAGGGACATCATGAATAATAAGGTCTTCTACCAGCATCCTAACCTGATGCGTGTTCTGGGGATGCACGAGACCGTCATGGAGGTGATGGTGAACGTCTTGGGAGGAGGAAAGTCTCAGGTGTGTTTGACACAAACTTCAGCAACTTCTCAAGATTGAGAAATCCTCACTGCTTTCATAATCCTCAATATCACCACGTCATAAATTAATAACTCAGTCAAGTCACAATTATTTCTATAGCGCTTTATATGATACCAATTGTTTCAGAGTAGCTTCACAGAAATATTTTAATAGCACAGCTATATTTGTAGCAATAGTCAAAATTGTATGGGTCAAAATTATTTGACCCATACAAATAATACTGTCCAGTAATAATACAAAGTCCAGTATTGATCCAAACACACTCGCACACACACACACACACACACACACACACACACACACACACACACACTCACACCCTAATGCACGCACGCACGCACACACAGCAGATCAATGACACACACACACAAAGCAGATCAATGGCACACGCACACACACGCACACACACACACACACACACACACACACACACACACACACACACACAGCAGATCAATGACACACACTCACGAGCTCTGCTCTGCATTCACACTGAACTAATCCTCATTCTGTTTCCTTCTGGAACAGGAAATCGCGTTTCCGAAGATGGTGGCGAGCTGCTGCCGCTTCCTGTGCTACTTCTGTCGCATCAGCCGTCAGAATCAGAAGGCCATGTTCGATCACCTGAGCTACCTGCTGGAGAACAGCAGCGTGGGACTGGGTGAGTGCAGACGCATCAGATACACTCAAATACAGGACAGAAATCAGAGAGAGACACCAACAGGTGAAAACCCTCAGAAGAGATGAATGAACTGATGATTGGTGTGTTTGCTGCAGTCCATACTGCCCTCTGCTGGTGAGTGTGCGTGTGTGTGTGTGTGTGTGTGTGTGTGTGTGTGTGTGTGTGTGTGTGTGTGTGTGTGTGTGTGTGTGCCATTAATCTGCTTTTTTATGTTTTTATTTTAAAATGATTA
>CM049880.1:707558-730058 GCA_027474115.1 Schizopygopsis malacanthus | reverse complement strand
TCTCAGCACGTGAAATCACGGACACACAGACAATTCTGACGGAAATAAAACACGGAAATTTCAACGCAAAACCAAAAAAACACAATTCACAAGAGTGTATTGAACCGTGGATGTCGTACAAAGTTGTTCAATATGTGACCCTGGACCACAAAACCAGTCATGAGGGTCAATTTTTCCAATTCTACATTATCTAAAAGCTGAATAAATAATATTTCCATTGATGTATGGTTTGTTATGATTGGACAATATTTGATAATCTGGTGCAAAACAATCTAAATATTGAGAAAATCATCTTTAAAGTTGTTCAAATGAAGTTCTTAGCAATGCATATTACTAATCAAAAATTATGTTTATGATAGGAAATGTACAAAATATCTTCATTGAACATTATCTTAATATCTTAATGATTTTTGGCATAAAATAAAAATGTGTCATTTTGACCCATACAATGTATTGTTGGCAATTGCTACAAATATAGCTGTGCTGCTTATGACTGCGTCTGTGCTGCAGGGACACGTATTATATTGATAACTCTAGTGAGAACTGCTGATTCAGCTTAAATACACAACACATACTCTGGCTTAATTGGATGGTTAACAAGTGTGTTTGAGAGTGTGTGTGTGTGTGTGTGTGTGTGTGTCTCTGTGTGTGTGTGTGTGTGTCTCTCTGTGTGTGTGTGTGTGTGTGTGTGTGTCTCTGTGTGTGTGTGTGTGTGTGTGTGTGTGTGTGTGTGTGTGTGTGTGTGTGTGTGTGTGTGTGTGTGTCTCTCTGTGTGTGTGTCTCTCTGTGTGTGTGTGTGTGTGTGTGTGTGTGTGTGTGTGTGTGTGTCTGTGTGTGTGTGTGTGTGTGTGTGTGTGTGTGTGTGTGTGTGTGTGTGTCTCTGTGTGTGTGTGTCAGCATTTGCTCTGTGAAGATCATGTTTGAGCTCAAACACACTAATACTGTCTGTTTAAGGGATCACTGACTGATCCTCCTAAATTAGCCGTGCACTCTGGGAAGCGTTCTACACGATCGCTGCGATGCACTGAATCTGATTCAGGGTTTATGGCAGTAAAAGTCATGTTTGTTTCTATAGCACTTTATACAGTACAGATGGTTTCAAAGCAGCTTCACAGTAAGACACAGGACAATAACAGTGTTAATGTAGGACAATTAATCACTTCTGAAACTATACATTTAATTTCAGCTCTAAAGCAGCTTCACAAAAGACGATAGTGTCATTATTCAGATCAATTCAATTCAGGTCAAAAATTTTTGTTTTGTATTTTGTTTTGATTCATTGTTTTTTTTTTTGGTTGCTTTTTTTGTTTGTTGTTTTATTTTGTCTCATTGTTTTGTTTTGGTTAGTTTTGATTGTTGTTTTGTTTTTGTCATTTTGGTTTGGTTTGTTGTTTTGCTGTTTATTTTGTTTTGGTTGATTTTAGTTTTTAGTTATCTTGTTGTTGTTATTTTTTTGGTTTGTTTTATTTTACTTCGTTTTTTCAGTTTTGTTTTGTTTGTAATAAGCGAGTGGTGGGTGTGTGATTTTAAACTTGCAAGCACCATCTGGTTTCTGTCACGATTGAATGTCAAACGTCGAATTGTGACGAAATGCTTTTCTTCCTTTTTTGTAAGTCCTTTTATATAAAAGCATCTTCTAAATGCATAAACATAACCGAGGCCCCAGAGAGTCAAGCATTTAAAAAATTGCTTTGTATTTGATACAAAATAACAAATTAAGTTGCATTTACTTTAAAGACAGATGCACAAACACTCTTGATAAACAAAATGTTAGAGAGTCAGTGCTGTGCTTGTTTGTGGTTAATGTTGGTAGTGAATGTGATTCTCTACAGCTGTGTGAACTGACTTCAAACATGCACTAAAAATCACCAAAACATATGTGATGAATCATTTACAGAATGAGTCCTTTTGATTCATGTGAATCATCTGTGGTGCTCTGTTCGTTCCCAGGAGGCTTTGCGCACCACAGAAACGGCTCTGGCTATGAACAGGTACATCGGTTCGGCCGTGCTGCCTCTGCTGACCCGCTGCGCTCCTCACTTCTCCGGGACAGAGCATCACGCCGCGCTCATCGACTCCACGCTCTACACCATCTACTGCCTGTCCAAGGGCTGCTCGCTCACCAAAGCCCAGCGAGACGCCATCGAGGAGTGTCTGTTGGCCATCTGCAAGTGAGAACAGCTGGTGGTTATCATACAGTAACGAGCTCTGATCAACTGCACTTGAATTAACTTAAGACCCCTTCACAACAAAGAGGATCACTTTTTATCATACACTTTTAATAACATCAACTATAACAATAACGACACAGAGGAATGATATCATTGGAATCACTTAAAAAAATGTATAGATTTGATCATTACTCTTATTGTTATCATTATAGTTATAATTTTACTTACCGTTATATGTATTGCTATAGTTATCACAACAGTCAACGCTGTAATTATCGGTATAGTTATTGTTGTAGTTATTGCTATAGTTATCGCTATAGTCATTGCTGTAATTGTTATTTTTATCATTGTAGTCGCTGATGTAATTATCGGTGCAGCTATCATTATAATTATTGTTATAGTTATCAATATAGTCATCACTGTAATTATCAGTATAGTTATCGTTATAGTTATCGCTATAGTAATTTATCATTGTAGTCACTGATGTAATTATTGGTATAGCTATCATTATAGTTATTGCTGTAGTCATCATAATTATCACTATAGTCATCGTTGTAATTATTGATATAGTTATTGCTTTAGTTATCATTATAGTTATTGCTATAGTCATTACTGCTATGTTATTGTCATTACACTGTAGTCATTACTCGGTATGTTATTGCTATTATCACTGTTATCGGTATGTTATTGCTTTAGTCACACTATAGTCATCGCTGTACTGTAATTATCATTATAGTTATTGCTATAGTCATCACTGTAATTATCGGTATGTTATTGCTTTAGTTATCATTATTGTTATCACTATAGTCATCGCTGTAATTATCGGTATGTTATTGCTATAGTTATCATTATAGTTATCGCTATAGTCATTACTGTAATTGTCTATCATTATAGTCGCTGTCATGTAAATATCGGTGCAGCTATCATTATAATTATCAGTGTAGTCATCACTGTAATTATCCCAGTTATCGTTATAGTTATCGCTATAGTCATCGCAGTAATTATCATATTATTTATCAGTTAGTCGCGTAATCATCATAGCATTGTTATGTTATCATCAGAATATCGGTAATTATCTGCTATTGTTATAGTTATCACTTTAGTTATCGATATAGCTATCATTATAGTTATCACTATAGTCATCGTTGTAATTATTGATATAGTTATTGCTATAGTTATCATTATAGTTATCGCTATAGTCATCGCTGTAATTATCGGTATAGTTATTGCTGTAGTTCATCATTATAGTTATTGCTATAGTCATTACTGTAATTATCGGTATAGCTTTCGATATAGCTATAATTATAGTTATCGGTGTAATTATTCCTATAGTTATCATTATAGTTATTGCTGTAGTCATCATTATAGTTATCACTATAGTCATCACTGTAATTATCTGTGTAATTATTGCTATAGTTAGCACTATAGTCATCGCTGTAATTATTATTATAGTTATTGCTGTAGTCATCATCATAGTTATCACTATAGGTTGTAATTATCTGCTGTTAGTCATAGTCATCAATTAGTTAGTTATTGCTGTAGTCATCATCATAGTTAGCACTATAGTCATCGCTGTAATTATCGGTATAATTATCGTTATAGTTATCACTATGAACTCGTTTTGTGTTGTGTTCAGGTACCTCAGGCCCTCCATGCTCCAGCATCTGCTGCGTCGGTTGGTGTTTGACGTGCCGTTGTTGTCTGAATACTGTAAGATGCCTCTGAAGGTAAACAGCGCTCACACGTCTCACGATTACGTGACAGAGATTGTGTTCATATACTCGGACAGAAGAAGAGTTTTCTTCACTGCATCACAGCTTTTTCCTTCCATAATTCTGTAGTTTGACTCCGCCCCTTCTGTTTGAGCCACTCCCATATCCATCATGTCATTCTTGATAGACTCCACCCCTTTTCTTAACCACACCCCTCTCTCATCAGCAGTGGGTGTTTTTATGCATCGCTGCTTTTGTTTAGGGCTCTTTTGCTGCAGATGTTCATCATCTAGTGTCCATTAATGACTCGTTAATGTAGTTTGTCTCGTTGCTCGTCATGAAAACATGCACTGTCGTGTAATTCACATTTAAATAATATTTGAATAGCGGATGTTTCTGTGAAGATCATTAGTTGATGACACACAGATCAAGTGTATTTATATGAGGACCATTTATATGAAATCACTTTCAGAATGTTTTGTTATATTTTTTATCATTATTGTTATAGTTATGTTTATAATTATACTTCCCGCTATAGTTATTTCTATTGTTGTCATAGTTATTGCAATAATCATCGCTGTAATTATTGGTATTGTCATCGTTATAGTTAGTTACAGTTATTGCTATAGTTATCGCAATAATCATCGCTGTAATTATCGTTATGGTTATTGTTACAGTTATTGCTATAGTTATCATTATATTTATCGCAATAGTCATCGCTGTAATTATCGTTATGGTTATTGTTACAGTTATTGCTATAGTTATCATTATAGTTATCGCAATATTCATCGCTGTAATTATCGTTATGGTTATTGTTACAGTTATTGCTATAGTTATCATTATAGTTATCGCAATAATCATCGCTGTAATTATCGTTATGGTTATTGTTACAGTTATTGCTATAGTTATCATTATAGTTATCGCAATAGTCATCGCTGTAATTATCGTTATGGTTATTGTTACAGTTATTGCTATAGTTATCATTATATTTATCGCAATAGTCATCGCTGTAATTATCGTTATGGTTATTGTTACAGTTATTGCTATAGTTATCATTATAGTTATCGCAATATTCATTGCTGTAATTATCAATATGGTTATTGTTACAGTTATTGCTATAGTTATCATTATAGTTATCGCAATAGTCATCGCTGTAATTATCGTTATGGTTATTGTTACAGTTATTGCTATAGTTATCATTATAGTTATCGCAATATTCATTGCTGTAATTATCAATATGGTTATTGTTACAGTTATTGCTATAGTTATCATTATAGTTATCGCAATAGTCATCGCTGTAATTATCGTTATGGTTATTGTTACAGTTATTGCTACAGTTATCATTATAGTTAACGCTATAGTCATTGAGGTAATTATAGTTATAGTTATCGGTATAGTTATTGCTGTAGTCATCATTACAGTCATCATAATATAGCTGCAGATGTTCATCATCTAGTGTCCATTAATGACTCGTTAATGTAGTTTGTCTCGTGTACATGCACTGTCGTGTGTAATTCATATTTAAATAGAGGATGTTTCTGTGAAGCTCATTATTTGATGACACACAAATCGAGGGTTTCTATATGAGAACACTATATGAGAGCAATGAGAATATGTTTCGCAGCTGTTGACGAATCATTACGAGCAGAACTGGAAGTACTACTGTCTGCCGTCCGGATGGGGGAGTTATGGTCAGGCGTCTGAGGAGGAGCTGCTGCTCACCAAGAAGATCTTCTGGGGAATCTTTGACTCTCTTTCTCAGAAGGTGAAGAGATCAGCAATGAATTACATTTCAACAATATATTCACACATACAAATTTTATTTTAAAGTTATTGTTTTCCTGTTTTTACAGTATTTTTGATCAAATAAATGCAGCCATGAACAGTTTTTTAAAATCTTTTATTTTAAATGATTCCTCACAATTTATAGCTGTTACAATATTTCAGACTGAGACATAACTAGAAAAATGTTTATTCGTTATAAAAATAAAAATGATTAATTTCCATGACCTTTGCAGTTTTTCATGATTTGTTAGATAAAGATTGTACTTTTTTTACTCGTACTAATTTATAGCCGATCAAATATTTTAGACTTACTAGAAATAATTACTTTCATGAGCAGCAAATCAGCAAATTAGACTTTTTTATGAAGATCATGTGACACTGAACACTGGAGTAATGATGCTAAAAATTCAGCTGCGCATCAAATAAATAAATTACAGTTGAATACATATTCACATAGAAAACAGCTTTTTTAGATTATAAAAATATTAATAATTTTTACTATATTTTTGATCAAATAAATGCAGCACTGATGAGAAGAGACTTCTTTCACAAACATTAACACATCTTACCGACCCCAAGCGTTTGAGCACTTATCTTTGTCTTGGACTCTCTGAATGCTTACAGAAGTACGAGCAGGATCTGTTTAAGATGGCCATGCCGTGTCTGAGCGCCATCGCCGGAGCTCTACCGCCGGACTACATCGACTCCACGCTCAGCACCACGCTGGAGAAACAGGTGTCTGTGGACACGCAGGGAAACTTCGACCCCAGACCCATAAACACAGCCAAGTACGTCAGAAAAACTCCGTTTGATCCAGGGCTGAGCAGTAATCCATATCACAATGAGATTGTGATTCCATTTATGTTGATATCTCTGCATATTTTATAATAATGTCATAGAGTCAGGTTTTTTTTTTCATCAAAAACATTTAAAAGGATTTTAATTGTGAACAAACAAGTTCACATTCATTCTCAAGCTCTAACAAACACGTGGAAAGCATTACTTTCCCCACTAATGAATATCATGATGAATATTAATATCGTATGATTATGTATGGACTGAAACACGTCTCATGTGTGACGGTCTGAGATGAACTGATTGCCGTTCCGGTTTTCCTCTCGTAGCATCTGCCTGCCGGAGAAGCTGGAGTGCGTCGCAAACAAATACGCCGAACACTGTCATGAGAAATGGGCTGCTGAGAAGGTGAGAGAAATAAACCCTCGTCAGCTGCTGGACTCAACAGCTAACGAATCATTAAATATTAGTGCGGTCAAAATGTGTCCCTGGAGCACTAAAGCAGTCATAAGCAGCACAGGTATATTTGTAGCAGTAACCAACAATACATTGTATGGGTCAAAATTATACATTTTTCTGTTATGCCAAAAATTATTAGATATTAAGATCATGTTCCATGAAGATATTTAGTACATTTCCTACCATAAATATATAAAAACTTAAGTTTTGATTAGTAATATGCATTGCTAAGAACTTAATTTGAACAACTTTAAAAGAGATTTTCTCAATATTTAGATTTTTTTGCACCCTCAGATTCCAGATTTACAAATATTGTCCAAACCATACATCAATGGAAATATTATTTATTCAGCTTTCAGATGATGCATAAATCTCAATTCGAAATATTGACACTTATGACTGGTTTTGTGCTCCAAGGTCACATACATATTTATATATAATATAAATATATACATATAAATATTTTCAAAATAAATACTGCATGTGTGTGCATTTATATACATAATAAATATACACAGTACACACACGTATAATGCAAACAAAAACTTTAATTTTGGATGTGATTAATCGCTTGACAGCACTAATATATACATGAGATTGTCACCACACTGAGCGGCTTCAGAGGATAAACTGAGCAAGCGTTCGATGTCAGCCGGGTAAACGTGAGATGTTCCTCGTCTGTGTTCAGGTGCTTCTGGGCTGGAAACACGGAGAAAACATCGACGAGAAAGCCAAAATTCACCCGATGCTGAGATCCTACAAATCCCTGACGGAAAAGGTACAAAACAGAATCATGCGGTGCAACTTCAGAGGTAGTATCTTCATTTAAATATCTCTGAATCTGGCTTGATAACTTTCACCATCCACATAACTAATCTCCAGAAGAAGGTTAAATCTAGACTTTCGAAATAGATCTGTGTTTACTACGTCAGCCAAGAAGTATCTTGTTGAAACTGCTGTTTGATTATGATGTGGTATATAGAAATGCACGTAAAGGTGTTTTGGAGCAATTAGATGTATTTTATCATGCCGCAATTAGACTGATTACTAATGCACCTTACAGAAGTGCATGGTTGTGAATTATATTCTCTTATGAATTGGACATCATTGCATACAAGACGGTAAATTCACTGGTATATTTTTATTATAAACATTCTGCTGGAATATGGAATATCTTCAAAAGTTGCTAAAACCTCATTTTAATACATATACAACTAGATCATCTAATTATATTTGATTGACTATCCCTAGAAATAAATCTACTTGTGGTCGTTCCGCAATAGCTGTAATAGCCTCCCCGGGTCCGAATGCCCGCACTGTGAGGAGTTTTAATCTGTAGGGGGCGCTGTTGGCTTCAAATTCAATTAAAAGTAAAATAGCCTACACAACTAACATTTAGACTGTGTTTCTGATTAAATAGAGCAGTAATTGATGTCATAAAATAATGAGTAGGTTTTGATTTAATGGTCAGAAGCTGTAGCTTGCATGAAAAAATCACAAACATGACGCTTGTAAATTAAATAATCATATATATATACTGATTTATTCATTTATGTGTAATATGTTTTATTTTTAAACTAATCATAAGCTATAAAAGATTTTCTGAATTTTTACAACTCATATAAATAAAATTAAATGTTATGGTTAATACTGCAACTTTTTGGGGGGGGGGGGGTATTTATAGTTATTTTCAAAGCTTCAATGTGCTGTCAAAAATCATTAATTGTGGTTTATTTAATTCTAACAAATAAGTTATTGTTAAAAGCTAAACTAAATAAAAAATACTGTGCTTATAATTTCTGCAGAGGAGAGACTTGGTGTTGTTTCCAAACAAAAAGGATATATATCGGTATCGGCCAAAATAATAAAAAAAATATCGGTTATCGGCAAAAATCCAATATCGTGCATCCCTAGTAATATATGTTTTTATGTTTCTCAGCCGATATTAATTCTCCTGCCAGGCTGTTAATGAAAATAAGAACTTGTTCTTAATTATCTTGCCTGGTTAAGTAAAGGTATAAATGTTTGCGTCCGCAGGAGAAGGAGGCGTATCGCTGGACGGTGCGCGAGTCGTTGAAGAGCATGTTAGCGATGGGCTGGAGCGTCGATCGCACCAGAGAAGGAGAGAGCATGCTTCAGCAGAGAGAGATGGAGAAGCTGCGCCGCGTCTCTCAGGCCTCTCAGGTGCTTATACGGGATCGTCAGCTCTATACAGGGCCAGAACCACCATAGACATTGAGTGGGGACAAGTAATAATTAGAAATTGCCAAATGTCCCCCCCCATATATTTGAAATTCTTGCACTGATCTGCTGTGCTCCATTACGCAGCGCTCTTGTTAGGATGATAAAAAAGATTTAAAAGTAACATTTTCAGTCTGCTCTGCCTCGGCTGGCTGACAGCACTCGTCAATGTCAAAATACTTGAACTGGCTAATCAGATCAAAGTGGGCGGGATTTAGCGTTCACACAAACACATAAACACTCTCACACACACACACACACATACACACACAGACACAGACACACATACACACTCACACTCTCACACACACACACACACACTCTCTCTCTCTCTCTCACACACACACACACACACACACACACACACACACACACACACACACACACATATATATATATAATTGCCCCCCCTCCCCCCCCCCAATGTTCAAGACATGGTTACAGCCTTGGCTCTATATGATGACTTACCATGTTTGCTAACCGTATAAATGCAGTCATTTCATCCATAAGAGTCCAGCGGCCTCAAATACAATCATAAACAGTGAGGTCAGTCTATAAACACAGACGACGTTCACAGATGTGACGCAGTGTTTGTTATGCGTATGTTTTCAGGGGAGCGGCTTCAGTCCAAACCCGCTGGACATGAGCAGCGTCCTTCTGTCCAGAGAACTGCAGGTGATGTATAACAATAACTTTATGCATTAGATAAAGTTATGAGGAAATTATTCTTATCTGGACAAACTTTTGACTTATTTTGTATGACTCAGAATAACGTTTTTTTTTCTCACAATAATATTTTTAAAGAAACTTTTAATCTTGTTTTTGTCTATGTTTGATTTTATAAAATGTTAGTTTTTATTATATTGTTTAATATTGAATCTGTATCTGGCATGTGATGCTGATATGGTAATAAATACAACATTACCTAATAATGAATCAATAAATCAAAGCAATAATTTGCTATAAATGTTAGCCATCTTTATGAATAATAGTTAATACAAAATATAATAATTGTAAGTAATGTTACAAGATAAAGCTTTTGATTTAAAAAATGAAATTGAAATTAATTATTTGTTAACATTAGTTAACTAACTATGAGCAATATATTCTTTCTTAATTTATTAATCTTTAATTAATGCATTAATGTTGAAATGTATATGGTCTTATTTGTTAACCTTTACATAATTTTAAACAATATATTTTTGTACAGCATTTATTAATCTGTAAATCTCATTTAATACAAATTAATAAGCAATTATAACCAAATTTACACGATGCAACTTTTAAATTAAAATGTATTAATAAATTAGATTATGAAATTGAAATAAATAAATATATTTATGCATTATCTTTAAATGAGCAATATATTTTTACAGCATTTATTAATGTTTGTTATAGTTAATAACAAATAATAAAATAATTGTAACTGATGCTTCCAGATGGATTTTTTGATAAAAAAAAATGCATTAATAAATGAATATAAGGTTTTATTTGTTTTATATACGGCCTGTTTTCTTGTCCTTTGTGCTCCAGTCGATGGTCGAGGTCATGGATGAGAACTAATTTAGTTTAGTTTTATATTTGTTAAAACTGCGCATTTATACCGTTTCCCCACCGTGTATCATGTCATCCTTCATTTGAATATGTAATATTAGCCTATCTGAGCGAGATTAACGAAGAGCACGCAACTCACGTTACTGCCAGAGGAATTCTCAGACTGTATTTTTAATATTATTTTATTTTTGAATTATGTTTATTGTGATTAACCTCCCGCTCTTGTTCACAGTATAATCATTGCACGCAATCATGGAGACCAACTCGATTACGATGATCAAACTTATTTTTAATTATCTTCTATGGGCTGGAAATATTTCTTTATTTGAACAACTTCAATTTGATGCAATTATAGAGGATTGCATCATAAAGTCAGCTCGTGAAAAATATGTGTGCATTGTTTAATACAACAAGTTTGACCTAAACCTTTAATTTAATCTTTCTATACAGCGTTTAGTCATAATTAATGTTTTAAGCCTAACTCTGCGGACCCGTATCCGGGTCCAAAGTGATATGTTGTTTGTATAGATTTTTCGCTGTTCTGTAATGAAATAAGGTGATTAGAATTGCCTTTACACAATGTGTGCATTATGTTTAATACAACAAGTTTGCCCTAAACCTTTCAGTTAATCTTTCTATACAGCCTTTAGTCATAATTAATGTTTTAAGCCTAATGCTTATTAATTAAACTCTGTGGACCCGTATCCGGGTCCAAAGTGATATGTTGTTTGTATTGTTTTCTTGTGGTTCTGTAATGAAATAAGGTGATTAGAATTGCCTTTACACACATCGCACGCTCCTGTTAGAGTCACAAAATATGCATCGGGATATCGTGACACATAGTCCTTCGTTTCATAAAACTCAATTAATTGTTAAAAACTGAGATTAGTCTTTAGAAGACGTATAAGTGCTGAATTATACATAAACGTGACCCTGGAGCACAAAACCAGTCATAAGGGTCCATTTTTTCAAAGAAATTGAGATTTGTGCATCATCTGGAAGCTAAATAAATTATATTTCCATTGATGTATGGTTTGTTATGATAGGACAATATTTGAAAATCTGGTGCAAAAAAATCTAAATATTGAGAAAATCACCTTTAAAGTTGTTCTTAGCAATGCATATTACTAATCAAAAATAATTTTTATGTAAGAAATGTACTAAATATCTTCATGCAACATGATTTAATATCCTAATGATTTTTGGCATAAAAGAAAAATCTATAATTTTTGACCCATACAATGTATTGTTGTCTATTTCTACAAGTATACCTGTGCTGCTTATGACTGCTCTCATGTTGCAGGGTCACATATATAATCCACAACAATGCCGTGCTATGGTCACAGCCACTGATAGAGTTCTTTTACGCCACTATTTGAATCATCCACTTTTCGTGTGATAAAGGCCTGTTTTCTTGTCTTCTGTGCTCCAGTCGATGGTCGAGGTCGTGGCTGAGAACTATCACAACATCTGGGCCAAGAAGAAGAAGAGTGATCTGGGCAGCAGAGGTTAGTTTCTCTGGTCTCGAGCTCTCCGTGAGCGTGTTGTGAGGATCACGTGTTGTATGTTCTCTCAGCCGCAGGAGGAGCTCATCCGCTGCTGGTGCCTTACGACACGCTCACGGCCAAAGAGAAGAGCAAGGACCGCGAGCGAGCGCAGGATCTCTTCCGCTTCCTCCAGATCCACGGATACGCCATCAGCAGGTGTGTGTGTGTGTGTGTGTGTGTGTGTGTGCGCGTGCGTGTGGGCGTGATGAGTCTTAAGCCCCTTCACACCAAGAACGATCACTATTCAGACAACTAAAGATAGCAGATGCTTTTATCCAAAGTGACAATAGAAGCAATCAATACGCAAGTGCTGATGCAAGTCTCAGATAGCTTAATGTAGTGCACTAGAAAAGGCTTTTAAAAAATGTTTTTAATAAATTAAAAGAAAACAGACAGAACAGAAAAAAATTGAGAAGCTAGTGTTATTATTTTTCTTTCTATTTTTTTAAAACAAGCAGTTAGTAAATTAATAGAGTGCAAGTCTAAAAGGGGCACGTTTTTTTAGAATAATATAGAATTATAATAGAGTGTGCTACAGTTAGAGGGTCAAATAAAGATGGACGTTTAAAAAAAATAATAATTATATATATATATATATATATATATATATATATATATATGTGTGTGTGTCCCTGGAGCACAAAAGCAGTCATAAGCAGCACAGGTATATTTGTCGCAATATACGACAACACATTGTATGGGTCAAAATTATACATTTTTATTTCATGCCAAAAATCATTAGATATTAAGATCATGTTCCATGAAGATATTTAGTATATTTCCTATCATAAAAATAATTTTTGATTAGTAATATGCATTGCTAAGAACTTAATTTGAACAACTTTAAAGATGATTTTCTCAATATTTAGATTTTTTTGCACCCTCAGATTCCAGATTTTCAAATATTGTCTGATCATAACAAACCATACATCAATGGAAATATTATTTATCCCACTTCCAAATGATGCATAAATCTCAATTTCTAAAAATGTACCCTTATGACTGGTTTTGTGCTCCAGGGTCACACACACACACACACACATGCATAAGATTTAGTTCTAAAAATCGTTCTCAATATTAAAGAATATATTGTCCACAACTATAACGATAAACGCACAGATAAACAATGTCGTTGGAATCGCGATTCTTTTCCACCTGATGAACGATACAAATACTGACAGCCAATCAGAATCCATCCTGCTGTAACGAGCTGGAGGATTAAATCAGCAGAATATGGTTATCTGTATAGTTACAGGGTTAACCCCGCGTCTGCTGCTGTGTTTCAGGGGTCTGAAGGACATGGAGCAGGACTCGATGGAGAAACGCTTCGCCTTCCGCTTCCTGAAGAAGCTGCTGAAGTACGTGGACTCGGCGCAAGAGTTCATCGCTCATCTCGGTTAGTGGAAGTGTTTCTCGCGGGGGGGTAGAGACGCTCGTTCTGTCACTGATTCATGAATTAACCTTCACACTCGTTTCAGAGGCGATGGCGAGCAGCGGGAAGAACGACAGATCGCCGCATGAACAACAAATCAAGTTCTTTGCTAAGGTTTGAGAATGATAATGAGATACAGATTTAATGTACATTTAATTACAAACACACACTTATTTATTTATTTATTATTTTAATGTATACGTTTATACATTTAATATAATTTCAAATTAATTTAATTTAATATAATTAATTTAAATTTAATGATATTGAATTTTATGCTTTTATATTATATTATATATTGTACCATTTAATTATATAAATTTATTAATTATATAAGTTATTATTAATAATATTAATATTATAATTTTTATATAACTAAATTATATTATATATGATATATACATGTATGTGTATACACACATGTAATATATGTATATATATATATATACATATATATATATATATATATATATATATATATATATATAATTATATATATATATCATTTATTTATATTCGATTTTATATATTTGAGTTATTTGTATATTTTTTTATCTAAATGTATGTATTTACATATTTTGTATAGCATAAAAGTTTACATATTTGTATTTAGCATATAAAAGTATTTGTGTGTGTGTGTGTGTGTGTGTGTGTGTGTGTGTGTGTGTGTGTGTGTATGTATATATGTGTGTGTGTATACTTTTATATATGTGTGTGTGTGTGTGTGTGTGTGTGTGTGTGTGTGTGTGTGTGTGTGTATATATATGTGTGTGTGTATACTTTTTAAAATACGTTTTTTTAAATACATATATTATTAATATATTATTATTAATTAAAACCAATAATTATATATATATATAAACCATACTGAGTTTAATTTCCTGTTCACCTGTTGTACTTCCTGTAGGTGCTCCTCCCCCTCATAGACCAGTACTTTAAAAACCACTCGCTCTACTTCCTGTCGTCGGCCACTAAGAATCTGAGCAGCAGCGGATACGCATCGAACAAAGAGAAGGAGATGGTCACCAGGTGATGAGTGGCTCACGTCATGCAATTATAGAAATATGAATCTCATAGTCAGAAACATGTTGCTTTACCTCCTCGCTCGTGACCCCTGATTTATAAATCAGCTCACTGCACACGCTGGTTTCTGATTGATGTTTTTGTAGCTGCTTCTTCTCTCCTCACCTGTCTAAGCTCGCGTTTCTCCTTCCTCTCGCTGTCTCCTCACTTCCTGCTGCGTTCTGCTGGTCTGTAGTCTGTTCTGTAAGCTGGCCGCTGTGGTTAGACACAGGATCTCTCTGTTTGGTAAGATCCCCGTGTCTGTCTGATGGTCTCTGATGCTCATCGAGTCGCTGGTTCTCAGTGGTTTCTGCTGTGTGTTTACAGGAATTGACTCCACCACTATGGTCAGCTGTCTGCACATCCTCGCACACACATTGGACACCAGGTATGACCTCACTTCCTGTCAGTATCTTCAGTACCCTCGTAATGCATTCACAATCTGTTGACCGATTCCGGGAAGCATCTTTATTTTATAAAACAGTGATAACTTAATATTATTCTACTAAAACCATACTGTGTGTGATCATCAGCTTCTTATTAATGAGTGAATGTGGGAAAAGTATTAAATGTTACCATGTTGTTACTGCATTTACCCCAGATACTCCACAGATACTTTTTCAGAAAGTATTTTTGACACTAATGTAACTCCACAGATAATTTTTCAGAAAGTATTTTTGTCACTTGTGTAACTCGACAGATACTTTTTCAGCAAGTATTTTTGACACTTGTGTAACTCGACAGATACTTTTTCAGAAAGTATTTTTGTCACTTGTGTAACTCGACAGATACTTTTCCAGCAAATATTTTTGACACTTATGTAACTCTACAGTACTTTTCCACAAGTATTTTTGACGATGTAACAGATAATTTTTCAGAAAGTATTTTTGACACTAATGTAACTCCACAGATAATTTTTCAGAAAGTATTTTTGACACTAATGTAACTCGACAGATACTTTTCCAGAAAATATTTTTGACACTTATGTAACTCCACAGATACTTTTTCAGAAAGTATTTTTGACACTTGTGTAACTCGACAGATACTTTTTCAGCAAGTATTTTTGACACTTATGTAACTCCACAGATACTTTTTCAGCAAGTATTTTTGACACTTATGTAACTCCACAGATACTTTTTCAGAAAGTATTTTTGACACTTGTGTAACTCGACAGATACTTTTCCAGCAAGTATTTTTGACACTTATGTAACTTCACAGATACTTTTTCAGCAAGTATTTTTGACACTTATGTAACTCGACAGATACTTTTTTAAGTATTTTTGACACTAATTGGCGCTCCATAGTCAAAACGACCCGAAAACAAATGTCTTATATCCTATGTGTCCTATACGTGTGTATTCATAATAATTGTAAAAAATCTGAAATAAAAACATAAACGATGAGTATTTGGAGAATCTTAAAGCATTTGCAAAAGTTTGTTCCCTTGCTGAAAACTGTGTAGTTTTAGAAATGTTAAAGCATCTCTTCCTGAATGCGTTCTGCGGGTTAATTAATGCGATGAAACTGATCAAGACGTCAGCTGTGCTGTGTGACTGAGCTGATGCTGAAGGACAGTTTCTCTCTCAGGACCGTGATGAAGTCCGGATCGGACCTGGTCAAAGCCGGTCTGAGGACGTTCTTCGAGAACGCGGCTGAAGATCTGGAGAAGACTCTGGAGAACCTGAAGCTGGGGAAGTTCACGCACTCACGCAGTCAGATGAAGGGCGTCTCGCAGAACATCAACTACACCACCGTGGCTCTGCTGCCCATCCTCACCGCTCTGTTCGAGCACATCACCGAACACCAGTTCGGATCCGACCTGCTGCGTGAGTCACCACAAAAACAACACATTTAATGCCAGCGTGTGTATTTGCGTCTGTATGTCTATATTGTGAGTAAACTAAACAGACCTGTATTTCTCTGTATAAATAATAATATAACGATAATAACTTATTTGGAAAACTGACGCTTCTCTCCTGTTTATAATGATATATGCACTTGGCTAGAATAGTTTTGAAAAAGCAAGAAAATTACATTTACATTTAGTCATTTAGCAGACGCTTTTATCCAAAGCGACTTACAATTGGGGATTACATAAAGGCATTGTCTCAGGCATTGTTCAAATAAGTACAAGCTAGCAAGGGAAGGAGAGAAAGATAAAGAATTTGAAAAAGTGAAATATATATATATATATATATATATTTTTTTTTTTTTTAAGTACAGGCGTGTGGGTGTCCCGAACATGTTGTAGGTGTTTCAGGGTTAATGTGATGCTCCGTGTTTGGTGGTGTTTTGTCAGTGGATGATGTGCAGGTGTCGTGTTATCGAATCCTGACCAGTTTATACTCGCTGGGGACGGGGAAGAACATCTATGTGGAGAGGTGAGCGCACAGGAGCAGTGATTCACTGAGGGGGACGCGTTTGACACGCTCTTACACAAAGTGTGTGTGTGTGTGTGTGTCTCTCTCTCTCTGTGTGTCTCTCTCTGTGTGTGTGTGTGTGTGTGTGTGTGTGTGTGTGTGTGTCTCTCTCTGTGTGTGTCTCTCTGTGTGTGTGTGTGTGTGTGTGTGTGTATGTGTCTCTCTCTGTGTGCTCTCTCTCTGTGTGTGTGTGTGTGTGTGTGTGTGTGTCTCACTCTGTGTGTGTGTGTGCTCTCTCTGTGTGTGTGTGTGTGTGTATGTGTGTGTCTCACTCTGTGTGTCTCTCTCTCTCTCTCTGTGTGTGTGTGTGTGTGTGTGTGCTGTGTGTGTTCTCTCTGTGTGTGTGTGTGTGTGTGTGTGTGTGTGTGTGTGTGTGTGTGTGTGTGTGTCTCACTCTGTGTGTGTGTCTCTCTGTGTGTGTGTGTGTGTGTGTGTGTGTGTGTCGCGTATTATAATGTGTGTGTGTGTGTGTGTGTGTGTGTGTGTGTGTGTGTGCGTGTATTATAATGTGTGTGTGTGTGTGTGTGTGTGTGTGTGTGTCTCAGACAGCTGCCCGCGCTGGGGGAGTGTTTGGCGACTCTAGCCGGTGCGATGCCCGTGGCGTTTCTGGAGCCGCAGCTCAACACACACAACCCCTGCTCTGTCTTCAACACCAAGACGTCTCGAGAACGAGTCCGTAAGTAACACACTCCTCTAACGGTCTGCACTCACAACAATATATAATATTGTATTATTTATATTTATTACAATCACAGACAGATGTATTTTCTCCCAATTTCTCATCATTGTAATTCAAAAAATATATTATCATTGATTTATTTTAGTTGTATTGATATACAGTTATATTTTGTGTGTGTGCGTGTCTTTGCGTGTGTCTGTGCATGTGTCTGTGTGTGTGTGTGTGTGTGTGTGTGTGTGTGTGTGTGTGTGTGTGTGTGTGTGTGTGTGTGTGTGTGTGTGTGTGTGTGTGTGTGTGTGTGTGTGTGTGTGTGTGTGTGTGTGTGTGTGTGTGTGTGTGTGTGTCTGTGTGTGTGTGTGTGTGTGTGTGTGTGTCTGTGTGTCTGTGTTTGCGTGTGTGTGTGCGTGCGTGCGTGCGAGCGAGTGAGCGTCCGTGCGTGCGTAATATATATTTTTTTCAGTTAATATTATTTTAGTTAACATTGATCTTGATTAGAGTTCTTGATTTCTTTAAATTAATATTAACATAAATTAAATGCAACACAGCAAATACTTTTAAATGTACTAAATAGAAATGTTTATATGTGCATTAATAGGGAACATTTGCTCAATTGTCATCATAATCTTAATGGTCTTAACCTGTATGAATTATAATGTCTTTATTTTTGCGATATGAATAAATGTGTGTGTTCGTGTGTGTGCACGCGTGTGACGTGTGTGTGTGTGTGTGTGTGTGTGTGTGTGTGTGTGTGTGTGTGTGTGTGTGTGTGGTGTGTGTGTGTGTTCGTGTGTGTGCACGCGTGTGACGTGTGTGTGTGTGTGTGTGTGTGTGTGTGTGTGTGTGTGTGTGTGTGTGTGTGTGTGTGTGTGTGTGTGTGTGTTATGGTGTGTGTGTGTGTGTGTGTGTGTGTTCAGTCGTAGGGCTGCCGGAGTCGGTGGAGGACGTGTGTCCGGAGATGCCTCGTCTGGACGGTCTGATGAAGGACATTAACGACATGTCCGAGTCGGGCGCTCGTTACACGGAGATGCCGCATGTGATCGAGGTGGTGCTGCCCATGCTGTGTAATTATCTGTCGTACTGGTGGGAGCGAGGCCCGGAGAACCGGCCCGCATCCGTCTGCAGCAGCACCGTCACCTCCGAACACCTCAGCCTCGTCCTCGGGAACATCCTCAAGATCCTCAACAGCAACCTGGGCATCGACGAGGCCTCGTGGATGAAGCGCATCGCAGGTGACCTGACCAAAAACTCATTTTACTTCAGCCAGCATTTCTCAGTTTGAGGGACTAAAATAGCTCAAACCTAAAGTGAAATAAACATTTATAAAGTACTGTATATAAATATATATATATAGCACAGACGCAGTCATAAGCAGCACAGGTATATTTGTAGCAATAGACAACAATACATTGTATGAGTCAAAATTATAATTTTTCTGTTATGCCAAAAATCATATTTTGTACATTTCCTATCATAAAAATATTTTTTGATTAGTAATATGCATTGCTAAGTACTTCATTTGAACAACTTTAAAGATGATTTTCTCAATATTTAGATTTTTTTGCACCCTCAGATTCCAGATTTTCAAATATTGTCCGATCATAACAAACCATACATCAATGGAAATATGATTTATTCAGCTTTTAGATGATGTATAAATATACATTTTGAAAAATTGTCACTTATGACTGGTTTTGTGCTCCAGGGTCACATATTGAAAAATAAAATGGCAACAAAAGTATTAAAACTTTATAATTAAAATTGATTTAAAATATTAATAAAAACTAGAATAGTATCTTATGAATTAAAAAAATCATTCAATTTAATTTCATAGAACTTATATAAGTTTAAAAAAATATTTCTGTCATTTTTATTTTTAAATGTTTACAATTGTAAAATGATTTTTTTTTTAATAACAATAATAATAATTGTAAATATTATAATAGTCTCTCTGTGTGTGTGTGTGCGTGTGTGCGTGCGTGTGTGTGCGTGCGTGCGTGCATGCGTGTGTGTGTGTGTGTGTGTGTGTGTGTGTGTGTGTGTGTGTGTGTGAGACGTGTGTTTGTAACGTATGTGTGTGTGTGCGTGCATGTGTGTGTGTGCGTGCATGCGTGCGTGTGTGACGTGTGTGTGTGACGTGCGTGTGTGCGTGCGTGTGTGTGTGCGGGTGTGTGTGTGTGTGCGTGTGTGTGCGTGTGTAGTGTACGCTCAGCCCATCATCAGTAAGGCGCGCGCTGATCTGCTGAAGACGCACTTCTTGCCGACGCTGGAGAAGCTGAAGAAGAAGACGGTGAAGGTGGTGATGGAGGAGGAGCTTCTGAAGGCGGACAGCAAGGGCGACACCCAGGAGGCGGAGCTTCTGATCCTGGATGAGTTTGCGGTGCTGTGCAGGGATCTGTATGCGTTCTATCCCATGCTCATCCGCTACGTGGACAACAACAGGTGACCTGAGCCTGCACCGATCCCATGACATCATCTGTTTAAAATATCATTTGAAACAATAATCTCTCTTTTTGTAAAATTATTTACGCTATTTTAATTTTACATTCTTACGCGTGATTTTTTTTTAAATTTATTTTCATTTTATTTTAATTTAATTTATTTATAAAATTGTATGATTTCATTAATTTTGTTGTTTTTTATTTAAATAATTTTACATAAGAGTTGTAATTAATAGATTTATTTTCATTTTTATTCTGTTTAATTTGACATATTGACATTTTTGATATAGGATTTAATTATTATTATTTTTAATATATATAAATATTTGTTTAACATTATGATAAAATAAAATTATAGTTAATTAAAAAATTATTTTAATTTAACATTATTTAATTATTAGTCTTCTATTTTGATTTGTTTATTTTTTTTTATTTGCATTGTATTTATTATTATATTATTTGTGTTTATTAAACATTGATTTAAATACTTTTGTTATTTTGATAGTTTTATTAAAATAATTTGTATTGACTTGATTTAATTTGTATTAAATGTTTTATATTATTTATATTTAACATTATGATTAAAAAAAATATAGCTCATTTAAAAAAAATTACACTTTTATTATTAGTCTTTTATTTGTTTTTTATATTTAATTTAATTTAATATTTATTTAACATTGACTAAAAAGAATTATAGTTAATTTAAAAATTATTTTTATTTAACACTATTTAATTATTAGTCTTCTATTTTGATGTTTTATTTATTTGCATTGTATTTATTATTATATTATTTGTTTTTATTAAACATTGATTTAAATACTTGTGTTATCATTAACGATGGTTTTCTTAGTGAAGCGTGCCGTATCAGATGTGACTCTGATCTCTCAGGTCTCGCTGGCTGAAGGAGCCGGATGCGGGTTCTAATGAGCTCTTCAGGATGGTGGCAGAGATCTTCATCCTCTGGTGTAAATCACACGTAAGACATCTCGTTAAAGAGAGCACCGCGTCCCATTTCCATCCACCGCAGCATCGCTCTCGTAACCAGATGCTCGTCTGTGTCTCTCTGCAGAACTTCAAGAGGGAAGAGCAGAACTTTGTGGTTCAGAACGAGATCAACAACCTCTCGTTCCTCACCGGCGACAGTAAAACCAAGCTGGCGAAGGTACGAGTGAGAACGAGCTCAGGTTACCCACGTGACATAAACACGTACACGAGTATCAGAATGATACAATTACATCTGGACCGATATTAATATCCAAAACAGCTGTATTTTTACTGTAGAAGAGGCTGAAACATTATGTCTTTTGATCGTTAGTGTGCGTCTGATTACAGAAGGATATGGATAAACGAGCTGCTTGAGATTCAGATCGACCGTTTGAATCTGTCATAAATGCACACTAAAGCTGTCATTAATTACTAACGCTCATTAAACCTCCGTCACTGTTGGGTTTGTTTTCACAGGAGAACAAATGAAACCTGTCGCACATATTCAGATTCACTAAATGCATGTATTTATTAATGCAAAGCTATATTAACATAATTTAATTTAATTATTAGCTTTTATTTATTTCAATTTTTTATTATTTTATTTTATTTTGATTGTTTTTCATTTGACAGTAGGTGTTTTATTTTTATTTGGTTTTCATTTGAAAATAATTAATTTTAATTTTTTTAATTTTTTTATTTTATAAGAACATTTATTTTGCTCAGGAATTATTTGATTTTGATTTAATTTCATTTTACGTTGATACATTTTTTTATTGTTAGACATTGATTTAAGTTTTTATTTTGATTAAAACTAATTTTTTATTTTATTTATTTCGAATTTTGACATTTTTGTAAATATTATATTTTTATTTAGTAAGAATTAATTTTGTCCAGGAATTATTTGATTTGTATTTATTTTAATTTTACATTGATTTAATAGTTTTTATTTTGATTTAACGTTTTTTTATTTGATTTATTTCGAATTTTTTCATATTAAATTTTAGTTTTCTTTTGTTAAAAATTATTTTGTTCAGGAATGATTTGTTTTTAATTAATTTTTATTTTGATTTAAAGTTTTTTTTATTTAGAATTTTGACATTTTTTAAATATTATATTTTAATTATTTAATTTTATTAACAATTAATTTTGTCCAGGAATTATTAGATTTTTATTTATTTTAATTTTACATTGATTTAAGCTTTTTTATTGTTTTTATTT
>CM049880.1:697558-702558 GCA_027474115.1 Schizopygopsis malacanthus | reverse complement strand
ACATCTTTAAAGATTTTCTCAATATTTAGATTTTTTTGCACCCTCAGATTCCAGATTTACAAATATTGTCCGATCAAAACAAACCATACATCAATTAAAATATTATTTATTCAGCTTTCAGATGATGCATAAATCTCAATTTCGAAAAAAAAGTTGACCCTTATGACTGTGCTCCAGGGTCTCATATCTTGAATTGTAATTGTATGTAATTGTAAAAAAAATAGAAGTAGTTTTATCTGATAGGTCAGGCAGTTGTATGTGCTCTGTAACTCTAAACCGAAGAACTTGATGATTTGTCCTCATAAGCGAGTGCAGTCTAACGCTGTAGGATGTCTTTATCGTCTCTTGTTTCCTCTCCTCATCACGTCCCTCTTCTCAGGCACAAAATTAATAATTACTTCCTGAATTGGTACCGTCACTGTTGGCTGGGCAGAATTCAGGCGAGTTCTGAGCGTGACGGTGTGCTGGCTGTGCTGACGGTAACGTAAACACTCCCCTCCTGAGCCATGGTTTGGATGAGCGGTCTCCTAACTAACTAACTAACTAACTAACCCTCCAGCCCTTCCAGTTTCCCAGGCTGCTCCCTGCTAACCGTGTCTGCTCTCTCCTCCTCCCGTCCCAGGCATCGCTCTATTAACCTGTTCCTCACGGGCTACCAGCGGCTCTGGATCGAGGCAGAGATGTACTCGTTTGAGGAGAAGCTAGTGCAGGATCTGGCAGTAAGTGATGATGAGCCGAGCCGCTGGTTTGCACACTGAAGCCGAGCACGAGCGCTGAGCTCAGCTATAAGACCACTCCATAAACGTTTCACTGCATCAAATATTTCATCTTTTTTACTAAGAAGCTTTAACAATAGTGATTAATCGTGATTAATCGCATCCAAAATAAATGTTTTGTATATGTGTGTGCTGTGTATATGTATTATCTATATATATAAACACACATGCATGCATATATTTAAGAAAAATATGCAATGTTTATGTCTTAAATATATTTATATATATATAATATGAAATAAAATAATATGCATGTAAATATTTTCTAAATATATACTGTATGTATATATATATATATATTTAAGTGTTTTGTTTTTATTCTAAAATTATTTATTTCCATGCTTTTAGTAATTTAATTAATTGCTTTATTTTGATTGAATAATTTTAAAATAAATCAAAATACAATAATTAATTAAATAATAAAAAGACAAATTTAAATAAACAATTTTAGAATACAGTAAAAATAAAATGCTAATATTTAAATAATGTAAAATATAAATAAATACATCTTTTTAATTTTAAACATTTTAAGTGAATGTTTTATTTAAAAAACAAAAACAAATAGATATTTTTTTTTTACATTATTTGCACACTTTTTTTCTTTTTTTTTGGTTGATTTAGTATTATTTATATAGTATTATATTTAAAAAATGTCATAATGCAATTGACTTATTTTTATTTAATTTAGTTTTAGTAATTTAGTTATGTGCTTTTATCATTTTTGATAGTTATTTTTGTTATTATTAGAACATTTTTTTATATATAATATCACACTCACAATATATATATATATATATATATATATATATAGAGAGAGAGAGAATATTATAATATTAATATAATAAGTATTTAAATGCAACTTACTGTAAAATTTTACATTTTTTTCATCTTATATTTATATTTGTCAGTGTGAACACACTGATCATACCTATACTACAAAATGGCAAATAATAATGCATTTTAGTGCAATCTCTGTAATTATCTATCCATAAATGCTCCAGAGAGTCAAACTGTGGTGTTTCCTCTTCCTGTTCAGGTCTTTATTTCCTGCCCTGATGCATGCTGGTCCTGTTCAGCGTACTAATGCTTTATCTACTGCATGAATGACAGTACAGTAGTGCTGCATGACCATCCTTTCTCACGTGTACTAGTGCAACACGTATGACCCAAAACATTTACTTAAGTCCCTTTGAGATTTTAAGAGAATATTTACATTCTTTTAACAAGACGTTTGCATGTTCAAGGTTCTCTCAATGGTCACGTGACATGCAAATAAATCAATTTTTAGTTGGTGTTTTATTTGAATTTAATTATTTATTTTAACTGTACCTTTTTATGTTTATTTTGATTCTTGAATTATATTAATACATTTTTAAATAAAACAATCAAATCACAAATTATTCAAATAAAAATGGCAAATGGTATGCAAAATAACCATTTTAAATTAAAACATTTAGTTTTAATATGATTGTTTTTATTTTAAAATTACTTGTTTTAATTTGTAGTTTTATTTTGATTTACATAATTTTTTATCCAAATAAAAGACTTACTGATAATTAAATCATAAACATGTACAGTTCAAATATATATTTTTTAGATAAAAGATATTTTAATTGTACATTTTTATTAATTATTAGTTTTCATCAGCTCATGAACCCCAGTTTGGGAACCATGTACTGTGGTATGATGCACCATGTAATCATGTATATATTAATGTACCATGGTTTCACCGTCTGACAGCCTTACTGTACCATTGTATCACCACAGTACTTTACTGTAACGGTGTTTTGTGCACGTCCCCATAACATATATAGATATCATCACTGATACAGGCTGAGATGAGCGGATTCACAGACGGCTGATCAGTGAGAGAGATGAGAGATATGCTGATGGATCATAGTTGATATTGAACCTGAGTGAAGTGTGTTGTGTGTGTGTGTGTGTGTGTGTGTGTGTGTGTGAGAAGAAGACGCAGCCGAAGACTGATGAAGAGGAGGAGGAGATCACAAACACTCAGCCGGACCCTCTTCATCAACTCATCCTACACTTCAGTCACAATGCACTGACAGAACGCAGGTGAACACACACACACACTGACAGAACGGAGGTGAACACACACACACACACACACACACACACACACGCACACACTGACAGAACGCAGGTGAACACACACACACACACAAACTGACAGAATGCAGGTGAACACACTAACTCATACACACTCAAATTCACTCACACTGACTCACACACACTCTCACACATGCTCACTCCCTCACTCACACTAATGCACCCTCACTCATGCTCACACACTCACTCACACTAGTTCACTCACTCACTCACACTAGTTCACTCACTCACTCACACTAGTGCACACTCACTCACGCTCACACACACTAGTGCACCCTCACTGATGCTCACACACTCACACTAATGCACCCTCACTCATGCTCTCACACTAGTTCACCCTCACTCACGCTCACACACTCACTCACACTAGTTCACTCACTCACGCTCACACACACTAGTGCACCCTCACTCATGCTCACACACTCACTCACACTAGTTCACCCTCACTCACGCTCACACACTCACTCACACTAGTTCACTCACTCACACTAGTGCACCCTCACACACTCACTCACTCACACTAGTGCACCCTCACACATGCTCACACACTTACTCACACTAATGCATCCTCACTCACGCTCACACACTCACTCTCACTAGTGCACACTCACTCACGCTCACACACACTAGTGCACCCTCACACACTCACTCACACACTCACTCACACTAGTGCACACTCACTCACGCTCACTCCCTCACACTAGTGCACCCTCACACACTCACACTAGTGCACACACTCACGCCCACACACTCGCTCACACTAGTTCTCTCACTCACTCACTCACTCACTCACACACACACACACACACACACACACACACTAGTGCACCCTCAAACATTCACACACACACACACACACTCACTCACTCACACTAGTGCACCCTCACACGTGCTCACACAGTTACTCACACTAGTGCACCCTCACTCACGCTCACACACTCACTCGCACTAGTTCACTCACACACCCACTCACTCACACACTTACTCACACTAGTGCACCCTCACACAAGCTCACACACTGACTCACACTAATGCAACCTCTCTCATGCTCACACACTTACTCTCACTAGTGCACCCTCACTCACACACTTACTCACACTAGTGCACCCTCACTCACGCTCACACACTCACTCACACTAGTGCACCCTCACTCACGCTCACACACTCACTCACACTAATGCACCCTCACTCACGCTCACACACTCACTCACACTAGTGCACCCTCACTCACGCTCACACCTCACTCACGCTCACACACTCACTCACACTAATGCACCCTCACTCACGCTCACACACTCACTCACACTAGTGCACCCTCACTCACGCTTACACACTTACTCACACTAGTGCACCCTCACTCACCCACTTACTCACACTAGTGCACCCTCACTCACACACTTACACTAATGCACCCCCCCCTCACACATGCTCAGACACTCACTCACACTAATGCACCCTCACCTACACTCGCACACACTTGCCCTCACACACTCACTCACACTAATGCACCCTCACTCACCCACTTACTCACACTAGTGCACCCTCACTCACACACTTACACTAATGCACCCACCCTCACACATGCTCAGACACTCACTCACACTAATGCACCCTCACCTACACTCGCACACACTTGCCCTCACACACTCACTCACACTAATGCACCCTCACGCACACACGCTCACTTGCGCTCATGCACGTTTGCGCTCATGCACACTGACAATCACACACTCTCTCATGTTCACATGCTTACACTCTCACACACAATCACATGCACATATTTATGGCGCTTTTCCACTGCGTGGTATGGCTCGGCTCGGCACGGTTCCGAACGGTATGGCTCGGTTTGTGTTTCCACTGCAGTTTAGTACCGCTTTAGAGTGAGCAGGATTATTCATGTGTCGTTATAATGCACCGCCTCTACTGCCGTGACTCCTGAAAAAGTTTTAAATCCACATCACTCCTTCAAGCTCTCGCTGGATCTGCTCTTCGGCTATCAACGAGAGGAACGTCTGTACTTCCTCAACAGACAACGAAACAGACATTTTTTTGGTTGTTTAAAAAAGGTGCGCTCATTCAAAACAGTTGCGTTCG
>CM049880.1:645058-692558 GCA_027474115.1 Schizopygopsis malacanthus | reverse complement strand
TCTGTTATTCTGTAGAATCATACAGTATGCACACAATAGTATCCCTTTATAGTTGATTTGGTTGGTTTGAATGACTGACTGTCGCGTATGGTTCATAGTAGGGCTGCAACGATTAGTCGACAAATATTTGTGCTGTCGAGTAGTCGTATGATCTCATATGACTAAAGGCCAAAGTATACTTCTTGTTTTACGCATATGTTAGCGTATGCACGCAGTCGTACGCGCAGCCTTGCAAAGTATACTTCATTTGACTCGTACAGCATGCGTTTTGCGCCAAATTGCAATACCTCTCCTGGCCTAGCGGGGGCCGTAGGGAGCAATTATGAAGACTACAGTGTGACGAATGACACGGAAGAAAACTCATAGAAGCACCGCGGAAAGGCTCGCCGTGACCAAGTATTGCGTAAGCTAGTGTTTGGGAAGCCGGACAGCGTCTACGCTTATTCTGTGAAGACATACGTTTATGCAGTTTTTCTTCGGCTACCTTGTGAACCGATACCCCCCCGGCAGCGTTTCCACCTTGTGGATAAACTTGCGCATATGCGACCGTTACAAAAATGCACGTACTATTCTGATGACGAAAGTCGCATCGCGCACTGTACGCTGTCCCTCGCGTACGCGTACAAAGTGAAGCATACTTTGGCCTTTAATGTAAGATCCTGCAATACTGCGGTTTGACCAGTGTGGCGCTGTAGTGCAAGACTGTAATTCAGCCCTCCTGGATGCAATTCAAGAGAAGAAGACACATACAGCGCTTTAGAGAAAACTCATCCGGTCCTGAAGCGGCATTTGAGTGAATATCTGATTACAGCGATGTGATGTTTGCACGAGCTCTGCAGAAAAGTCCGGTCACGTTTATATATATATATATATATATATATTATATATATATACAGTACTTTTACAATAGCCTTAAATCAAGCAGCTTTACAGGATCAATCATGTAAAACCAGTCGATTTCAGTTATAATTACAACTTGATTTTCTGTCATCGAGCTTCTCTCCAGTGTGGAGCTAGCTAGTGATCAAATATTTTTATTAGTGGGGAAAATAAATATTATTTCATCAAAGTGATAGTTTAGTTTGCAAAATCAACGCTTGATTTAGCTCGGGACTGTTTTGATTATCATAACCCTATAAGGTATTTTATTTTGTGAATTAAAAATAAAATGTCTTGTCACTTATCTTTTTATCGTTTCTTATCCATAAGACTTACAAAAGGAGATGTTTATCAAAATTATGTAATTCTGTTACTTTTCCATGTATCTAATTACATTGTGAATGAGTTTTTTTTCAATTTTGTGTGCCAAATATATATATTTGCATAAATTAATTGTAATTACATAATATGACTTTCAAAAGCTGAAGTGATTGCCGTTATATATTTGTTAGAATATGCATGACTCAAAATTTAGACTAATTGCAAAAGCCGAATAATCGGTTAATGTTTACCGATTAATCGGTGGAATGATCGTCGACTAATCGATTACCAAAAATAATCTTTTTTTTCAGCCCTATTCATAATTCATGCTTCATGAATCGTGTGATTCAGGCATAAGTGATGGTGATGTTTTAGTGTCACTATCTCTGGTTCTTCTGGGAGTTTCTGTCTCTTCTCCTTTGCTTATGTCTGTTTTTCTATGTTGATTTCTTTCTTCTTGTCATCTTTTGTCATCGGTGGCCAGTCAACGTGAGGGAGCGCGGTAAATACACGCTTCAGATTCTCCTGTCTGTCCGTCTGTCTGAATGTAGTGCATGTGTCATGTGACAGGAAGTCCCTCTTTCTCTCCGTTTCTCTCTCTCTCTCTCTCCCTCTCTGTAGTTCTTTGCTCATCTTCCTGTTCTTAATAAGTGCAAGTGATGCTAAATTCACACGACTAACGAATGAAACCCTTGTATGTTTAGTAGGAGTTTGAAAATGACACATTACTGTAAAAAAACGTTAATCTAAACGTTAAACGTTAAACTTGTCAACGTTAGATCTTAGATGTGTTTGAGGAACAACCAGCAAGTTTGACTGAGAGGAGTGCAATCTACGATTAGGAGTGTACAGATGTAGTCTTTAAGGTAATGCGGTGCCATACCATGCAATGCTTTAAAGTAAGCATTGTAATTTTAAAATCAACTCTGAACCTGACCGGGAGCCAATGCAAGGATTTCAACACTGGAGTAATATGACTGTCAATCCTAGTCCCTGTTAAAATCCTGGCGGCTGAATTTTGCACAAATTGCAACTTATTGAGTGTAGATTGGCTAAAGGGGTGTTACAATAGTCTAACCGTGAGACGACAAAGGTCTACAAAGTACAATTTAACACGGGACGCAATCTTGCAATATTTCTGAGGTGGAAAAAAATAAGTTTTAACAGTGCTCTGGACAAAATAATCAAAAGACAGATTTGCATAAAAAACAACTCCAAGGTTTTTCACTCGACTCTGAATTTACAAAACAGAGCCATCAAGAGTCCGGGACAGAGAACCAGCTTTAGAAATTTGATGGCGGGAACCAATGAGAATAACTTAAAATTTGAACAAAATTTTACAAGAAATTATTACTCATCCATATTTTAATCTCAGTAATGCAGTCAGACAAATAAGCAATGTCAAGGCGCTCTTGAGGTTTTGAATGCATATAAATCTGCGTATCGTTGGCACACAAATGATAATGAAGGCCGAGCGATCTCAAAAGATGGCCTAAAGGTGACAAATAAATGTTAAAAAGTAAAGGGCCTAAAACCGACCCCTGAGGAACACCAGTGGAGACGGACCTAAAATTATTATTTTTAATGTCTATTTCACTTAATTTTAAGTAAAGCACTTTGAATTATCTCTGTGTATGAAATGTGCTATATAAATAAACTTGCCTTGCCTTGCCAATAACCACCCATAGAAACAAACATGGGAGTGTTCAGTAAAATAAGACCTAGACACACCAAATGCTTTTTCAAGATGAGTAAAATTAATACATTTAAAATAAAATAAAAATTTTAAAGGGGTCATTGGATGCAAAATGCACTTTTACATGTTGTTTGAACATAAATGTGTGTTGGCAGTGTGTGTACACAACCACCCTATAATGATAAAAATCCAGCCCAGTGTTTTTTTTTGTCTACTAAAATCACTACCCCTTTCCCAAATCAAGCCGTTCTCAGCGTCTTGTCTGTGTGACATCACACAGACCAAGGCCACTCCCACATCCCACGATGTTTCCACTGCAGTTTAGTACCGCTTTAGAGTGAGCGGGATTATTCATGTGTCGTTATAATGCACCGCCTCTACTGTCGTGACTCCTGAAAAACGTTTTAAATCCGCGTCGCTCCATCACGCTCTCGCTGAATCTGCTCTTCGGCTATCAACGAGAGGAACGTCTGTACTTCCTCAACAGTTAACGAAACAGACATTTTTTGGTTGTTTAAAAAAGGTGCGCTCATTCAAAACAGTTGCGTTCTATCCTTCGCTGGCTGTGCTGATTTAAATTTAGCGGATCTGTTGTGTCTCTTGTCACAAGATCAATGATGCAAGCAGTGACGATTTTCTCCAGCCAATCAGTGATCAGCAGAGTTTACACGTCACTTTTGGGTAACGGTACGGTTCGCTTGGAACCTTGGAACTGAGGTTGTACTAAAAAAAACATGTACCAGGTACTGTATCCACTGTATCCCCCCAAAAGTGAGCCGTACTGAACCGTACCATGCAGTGGAAAAGCACCATTAGATTTGCCATGAGTGAGCGGTCATCAGTCCGCCATTGTTTCACCGCCGGAGCAGATGTAGACAAGAATGGCTCAGATAAGCGATTGAAATGCTTTATTGTTGGATGTAATAATGAACATAGCAGTCGTTATTAACTCCTGACATCTGAGCCGCTGAAGATGCAGTGGATTGCGTTTGTTTTTGAAGGGAATGCGCCTCTTGATCTACCTAAATCGTCTATGTTCGCGCCAATCATTCGTGATCCAGCTTCACCTACAGAAGTAAGTATAAGGTTTTTTATGAATCTTTGCAAATCGCCTTTCCTAATAGCGTGCTAGTTAGCAAGTTCCGTGGCTAAAGTTAACATTCACAGCGGCTCGGAAGAGAGGGGGCGGGGTCAGCAGAGCTCATTAGCATTTAAAGCAACATGCTACAAAACATGCTACTCTCTGAAAAGAGCTGTTTTGACAGGTTTTTTACTCTGCCATTGAGACATTTTAACCAAAGTATGTTATAGACTTTTCATTGAGACCCTAAAGAATCATATCAACTTGTGGAAAGTGGGCAGCCGATGACCCCTTTAAAATAAAGTAAATCACAATAAAACACTTTCAAATAAATACAAATATAAAAATGTTAAATTTAAAAATAAAAACCGATCAAAATAGCTGATAATTTATCAGCATAAATTAATGTTTTAAAGTAAAATAAACATATACAATTTATAAAACAAGTATTTTATTTGTGTACTTTCTTGTTATGACCATTAACTGACCCGTTAAAATGTGAATCTGATTAATTAACAAACATGGATCGATAAATGACCGATCCTAAACATGTGCTTTACAATCTGAGAAATTACCAGTAATTAACCATCACAAACTTGATTTATTTGTTATTGAAATCCAGTAGCGGTACTCACATATTGTGAGCAGATCATGGTTTACAGTCTGTGTTCTTCTGCTTGAGAGCAGTGTGATATAATGAAATACTGAACGTGATCAAATGACCTAGTGTTATCTGGATCAGAGCATGTCACGGTTTCTAATTCTAACACATTAACACTGAATGCTGATGAGCTGCCAGTAGACAGAGTCTCTGTGGACGCCTGGATCTGTTAAAGCAGATCTTTGTTGAAGGCATCATCTCTGAAGTCTCTCTGTTTCCCTGAAGGCTCTAAAGTTCTTCAGAACGACGAGTTCACCAAAGATCTGTTCCGGTTCCTGCAGCTCCTGTGTGAAGGACACAATAACGGTGAGAAATATGAATAAAGGATCATCTGAATCACTCAAACACACAAATGGGCTTCTGCTGGAGTGACACTTGTGTGTGTTTCAGACTTCCAGAACTTTCTCAGGACGCAGACGGGAAACACAACCACCGTCAACATAATCATCAGCACCGTGGACTATCTGCTCCGACTGCAGGTGTGTCTCTCTCTCTCTCTCTCTCTCTCTCTCTCTCTCTCTCTCTCTCTCTCTCTCTCTCTCTCTCTCTCTCACACACACACACACACACACACACACACACACACACACACACACACACACACACACACACCTGTGTCTCTCTCTCTCACACACACACCTGTGTGTGTCTCTCACACGCACACACACAAACACACAGACCTGTGTCTCTCTCTATCACACACACACACAAACACACCTGTGTCTCTCTCTTTCACACACACACACACACACACACACCTGTGTCTCTCTCTCTCACACACACACACACACACACACAACTCAAAACACTGTAACCGCATATCAACGCCCTAGTAACCACTCAAAACACCATTACCGCATATCAACGCCCTAGTAACCACTCAAAACACCATTACCGCATAGCAACGCCCTAGTAACCACACAAAATATCATAACCGCATAGCAACGCCCTAGTAACCACTCAAAACACCATAACCGCATAGCAACGCCCTAGTAACCACTCAAAACACCATAAGTGCATAGCAATGACCTAGTAACCACTCAAAACACCATTACCGCATATCAACGCCCTAGTAACCACACAAAACACCATTACCGCATAGCAACGCCCTAGTAACCACTCAAAACACTGTAACCGCATAGCAACGCCCTAGTAACCACTCAAAACACCATAAGTGCATAGCAATGACCTAGTAACCACTCAAAACACCATTACCGCATAGCAACGCCCTAGTAACCACACAAAATATCATAACCGCATAGCAACTCCCTAGTAACCACTCAAAACACCATAAGCGCATAGCAATGCCCTAGTAACCACTCAAAACACCATTACCGCATAGCAACGCCCTAGTAACCACACAAAACATCATAACCAAAAAGCAACAACCACTCAGAAGAACACCATAGCAACCCCATAGCAGCGTGATCAGAGCGTCCAGTGCTGTTTTTCTGGGTGAATGTGAACGTTGTTCTGCAGGAGTCGATCAGTGATTTTTACTGTGGGGTGAATGTTAATGTTGTTCTGTGTTATTAATTTTAATCTGGGAAAAGGTTAATGTTGCCCTGTGTTCTGCAGGAGTCGATCAGTGATTTTTACTGTGGGGTAAATGTTAATGTTGTTCTGTGTTATTAATTTTAATCTGGGAAAAGGTTAATGTTGCCCTGTGCTCTGCAGGAGTCGATCAGTGATTTTTACTGGTATTACTCTGGTAAAGACGTGATGGATGAGGCGGGTCAGCGCAATTTCTCCCGAGCTCTCGCTGTGGCCAAACAGATCTTCAACTCGCTCACTGAATACATACAGGTAACATGAAGATTCATGATTTTCATATTGTCCATATGAAAGATTTCTTCTGGTTTCTTATCTTAAAACACAACATTTTAAAATGTTTTTTATTTGTTTATATATATATATAGGACAAATGAAAACACATGCATGTATATATTTAAGACAAATTTTATATTTATATATTAAATATAAATATAAATATATTTATATATTAAATATATTTTTACATATGTATATAATATAAATTATATTAATATAAATATAAAAATGAAAATGCATGTAAATATTTCAAAAATATATCCTGTATGTGTGTCTATATATATATATATATATATACAAAATAAATATACACAGTACACACACATATATTATGTAAATTATTGCGATTAATCGTTTGACATCTCTAATATATACACAGACTTCAAATTCTTTGGGTATTTTTTTATTTTCTATTATTATTAATCTGAGAACAGTCTCCGGTCTTCATTGCATATGTCTCATCCAGGGTCCGTGTATCGGGAACCAGCAGGGTTTGGCTCACAGCAGACTCTGGGACGCCGTCGTTGGATTTTTGCACGTCTTCGCCAACATGCAGATGAAGCTGTCACAGGTGCATTATTCAGTCACTGTCTGTGTACTTCTGTCTGTGTTGATCTGATATTACACTGCTGTGAGAGCTGAAGCCGTCGAAGGCCAGAGCTGTATCTGTGAACACTAGATGTCTCTCCACACAGCCTGAGCGTGTCCGTGTACTTCATCATCAGCATCAGCTGCTGGAGTCCCGTCACTGATGCTGAGATCATATCGAGGCCTTGAGCTGGTGTTGTTTGATGGTGCACCTGCAGATGGTTTAGTAAATGAAAGATCATCACAGCGACTAATGAACTTCTCTCTTGATTCCTCACAGGACTCCAGTCAGATCGAGCTGCTGAAGGAGCTGATGGATCTGCAGAAGGACATGATAGTCATGATGCTGTCGCTGCTGGAAGGTTCTGCTGCACAAACATTCATTTTGTCAGATGTTTTTTTTTATTTAGTCTTAGTTCTGTGTCAAATGTGTCAAATACCATATTTAGGGTGCTTTCGCACCTGCCTCATTTAGTTGGGTTGAATCGCACTAGAGTTGGTTCTCCCTCTTGGTGCGGTTTGTTTGGGCCGGTGAGAATGTCAGTCGCACCAAAAGCGGACCAAACAAGCGTACCGAGACCTCCTTGAAGAGGTGGTTAGACCGCCCGCTCCCATTCAAATTACACCAGAGTTACCAACCGCTACCGCATTGTGTTTGGGGAATTTAATCCCGCGGCGCAAAAAAATCTGGTCTTTTCCGCGGGAGAGCCACGGGAATGCAGACCTCTGGGGGGGGGGGGGGGGGTCTTAATCTCATCACTCAGCATATCTGGTTAAAATATATAAGTTTGGAACTCATATAAGTTTGGAACGACTTGAGGGAGAGTAAATAATGACAGAATTGTCATTTTTGGATGAACTGTCCCTTTAAGACTACACACCGACACACAATAATCAAAACGTTCTCCTGCAGGAAACGTGGTGAACGGGACCATCGGCAAGCAGATGGTGGACACTCTGGTGGAGTCCTCCAGCAACGTGGAGATGATTCTCAAGTTCTTCGACATGTTCCTCAAGCTGAAAGATCTGACCACCTCGGAGAACTTCAAGGAGCACGACCCCGACCGTAAAGGCGTCATCTCCAAGAAGGAGTTCCAGAAGTCCATGGAGAACCAGAAGCAGTACTCTCAGTCCGAGATCGAGTTCCTGCTGTCCTGCGCCGAGGCCGACGAGAACGACATGTTCAACTACGAAGAGTTCGTCAAGCGCTTCCACGAACCCGCCAAGGACATCGGCTTCAACGTAGCAGTTCTGCTCACTAACCTGTCAGAGCACATGCCTCACGATTCCCGACTTTCCACCTTCCTGAACCTGGCCGAGAGCGTTCTGAACTACTTTGAGCCCTACCTGGGCCGCATCGAGATCATGGGCGGCGGCAAGAGAATCGAGAGGGTTTACTTCGAGATCAGCGAGTCCAGCCGAACGCAGTGGGAGAAGCCGCAGGTCAAGACCATTCGCATTAGTTTCTACAGCGCTTTATTAGGGCTGGGAAAATAAATCAATGCATATAGATTTTCCGAATGCATCGCGATTCTTTCTCGAGTCGATTCAAGATTATTTGTATAGCGCTAGTTTACGATACAGCAGGTGGCGTGCATGCTTCAAAGCAGCCGTACTTCTCAGCTTGTTTCCAAATCCTAACACAGTTGAATCGAAAATAGATAATTATACATTGTAGAAAAGGCTGAAGCAATACAAGAGTGTTTAATGGGCTGTGTTTAATTAATCTGGTGTCATGAAAGCATTCTGAAAATTTGGTTAATTGAGTGTGCGGATAATCACTGATGGTTGGCGTCCTCTTGATCAAATATAAACAGGTGTTCGGTCAGAGAGAGTCTCAGATCATTGAAGGTTTAAATCCATCCCTGACTGTCGAAGCTTGCAAAGTGTATTCATTATGGGAAAAATTCAGTTAATCAGCTCTACAGAAACAGAGAAACATTATTCGGATAAAGACAATTAGCGTAGATGTTGTTCCATCCAGTTCACTTCAATAACCCTGGATGAAATTATCAGTTGAAATAATGAATTCAATGAATCTATAAAACAATTCTACAGAGGACTATAGTTTCATTATTCATATCAATTCAGTTTATTGTTGATTCAGTTCACTTCAAAAAAATTCAGTGTTGCAAGATTATGAAACAAGTTCAGTTTAGCGTTGATTCAATTCTGTTTATAGTGACTGTCAGTTGCTAAATTAATCAGTTGTGAGACTAATTCAGTTCGTCAGAACTTTGTTGCAATTAATAAACTAGATGAATTAATTAGTTCAATAACAAGAGTCAGTGTGTAAAATGATCAATCATAAAACGTTATCAATGCTTGATTCCAGAGTTTAGGAGCCAGATAACTGTGATTGTTGCAAAAGTTCTCAATCCTAAAACCTTTATTGTGGAATTCTTTGCAATATCCGAAACAAGTTAAATTCAGCTATAAGACAACTCTACAGAAGACAATAGAGCCGTCATTCAGATCAATACAGATTGATTAAATGAATCAATTCAGTTCAATGTTGAATTCTGTTTAGTAACAGTGTCAATGTTGCAAAATTCATCAATTATGAAACAACTTCAGTTCAGCTTGATGTTGATTCTAAATCATTTAGGGCCTTATAGGCAAGTAATAATATTCACAACTCAAAGTGTAACTGATACGAAACTTAATAGGTTCAGCCATTGTTCTGTTCAGTTCAATAACTGTCAATGTTGCGAAATTCATAAATTATGAAAAATTCAATTCAGCTATAAAAATAACTCTATAGAATAGATAAAAAGACTGAAGTGCTGATTCAATTCTGTTAATCAGTTATGAAACAAGTTCAATTCAATTCATTGTTGGTTCAATAACTGTCAATTTAGCAAAATTCATCAATTATGAAAAATTCAATTCAGCTATAAAAAATTATTCTATAGAAGAGAATAGATCAAATGAGTGAAGTGCTGATTCAATTCTTTTGATCAGTTATTATGAAACAAGTTCAATTCAGTTCATTGTTGGTTCAATTACTGTCAATGTTGCAAAATTAATCAATTATGAAACTAAGTTCAATTTCATCTGTAAAGCAGCTCTACGGGAGACAATAGAGCCATTATTCACATCAATTCAGTTCAAGTTTTGTTCTCATCTGATAGTGTCAGTGCAGTTAAATCACTATTTATCAATATTAAGTGTTGTTTAAACCGCAGGTCAAAGAGTCCAAGCGGCAGTTCATCTTCGACGTCGTCAACAAAGGTGGAGAATCCGAGAAGATGGAGCTGTTCGTCAACTTCTGTGAGGACACCATCTTCGAGATGCAGCTGGCGTCTCTGATCTCCGAGCCAGACGCTGCTGATAGACAAGAAGAGGAGGATGATGATGCTCAGAGCGTGGATCTAGAGGAGGACGAGGAAGACGGCGCACTGGAGTCTTCCTCAGCGTTCGCTCTGGCCTGCGTCTCCATGAGGAAGAGTCTCTCCAACCTGCGTCAGCTGATGACCTTCAGGAGCATGAGGAGACAGTATCGCAAGCTGAGGAAGATGAGCGTCCGCGAGATGATCCGGGGATTCTTCTTCTTCTTCTGGATGATCTTCATCGGCATGTTCCGCTTCCTCTACAGCTTGGTCTGGGGCTTCTTCCACATCTTGTGGTCCACGCTGTTCGGCGGCGGTCTCGTGGAAGGAGCCAAGAACATGAAGGTGACGGATATTCTGGGGAACATGCCGGATCCCACGCAGTTCGGGATCCACGGAGACGTTCTGGACATGGAGAAGCTGGAGTACTGCGACGTGTCGTCGGTGACGGAGCTCGGACGCATGGCGGTGGGAGACCAGGCGGAGATGGAGCTGATGACGGAGCTGATGAACATCCAGCCCAGGAGGGATGGAGGCAAGCATGGCATGGAGCCGGGGCTGGGAGACGTGTCCGAGGTGATCGGAGTGGACGCTCCGTCTTTAGCCAGCGCCGTCCATCAGAAGAAAGTTCAGGTGTGTGTTCACAGCCTCAGTCTCTAAAAGAGTCTCTTCTGCTCACTATGGCTGCATTTAGGTGATTAAAAATGCAGTAAAATTATGAAATACAGCTTTGATCACAGAAATAAATTACAGTTTAACACATATTCATATAGAAAACAGCGGTTTTAAAATGTAATAATATTTCACTATTTTTACTTTATTTTTGATCAAATAAATGCAGCCTCGGTGAGCAGAAGAGAAAAAATCTTACAGAACTCAAACTCGTAGTATACATAATTTTGAAAATAAAATGCTGTTTATTGATGAATCTGTTGTGTTTTCTGTGCAGGAAGCTGCCAGTAAACAGGCCACTGAATCTGAGACCAAATCTGAGTCGGAGAAGGCAGAGTGAGTGTGTGTGTGTGTGTGTGTGTGTGTGTGTGTGTGTGTGTGTGTGTGTGTGTGTGTGTGTGCACGTGTGTGTGTGTGTGTGCGCGTGCGTGTGTGTGTGTGTGTGTGTGTGTGTGTGTGTGTGTTCACGTGTGTGTGTGTGTGTGTGTGTGTGTGTGTTCACGTGTGTGTGAGTGTGTGTATTCACGTGTGTGTGTGTGTGTGTGTGTGTGTGTGTGTGTGTGTGTTCACGTGTGTGTGTGTGTGTGTGTGTGTGTGTGTGTGTGTGTGTGTGTGTGTGTGTTCGTTCACGTGTGTGTGTGTGTGTGTGTGTGTGTGTGTGTGTGTGTGTGTGTGTTCACGTGTGTGTGTGTGTGTGTGTGTGTGTGTGTGTGTGTGTGTGTGTGTGTGTGTGTGTGTGTGTCGTTCACGTGTGTGTGTGTGTGTGTGTGTGTGTGTGTGTGTGTGTGTGTTCACATGTGTGTGTGTGTGTGTGTGTGTGTGTGTGTGTGTGTGTGTGTGTCGTTCACGTGTGTGTGTGTGTGTGTGTGTGTGTGTGTGTGTGTGTGTGTTCACGTGTGTGTGTGTGTGTGTGTGTGTGTTCACGTGTGTGTTCACATCCACAGTGTGGAGGACGGAGAGAAGAAAGACCAGGACAAGGGTAAAGAGAAGAGTGCATCAGACGAGGAGAAGAAGCCGCTGAAGAAGAGACGTGGTCCGAGGAAGGAGCAGGCCGAGGCCTTCATGGCGGCGTTTTTAGCCGGTCTAGACATCTATCACACCAAAACCCTGGTGAGGAACGGCAGATTTATTTATGTGTCCCTGCAGCACAGAAGCAGTCATAAGCAGCATTGGTATATTTGTTGCAGTAACCAACAATACATTGTATGAGTCAAAATAATAAATTTTTCTATTATGCCAAAAATCATTAGAATATTAAGATCATGTTCCATGAAGGTATTTTATAAATTTCCTATCATAAAAATACGTTTTGATTATTAATATGCATTGCTAAGAACTTAATTTGAACATCTTTAAAGATGATTTTCTCAATATTTAGATGTTTTTGCTCCCTCAGATTCCAGATGTTCTAATAGTTGTATCTCGGTCACTAAAGGCACTAAACACTCCTGTGTTTCTAGAATTATCTGGCCAGAAACTTCTACAACCTGCGATTCCTGGCTCTGTTTGTGGCGTTCGCCATCAACTTCATTCTGCTGTTCTACAAGGTGAGCAGAGATCTGATACAACAGCGTTAAAGCTGTATTTAATGTCATCATCATCTCTCTTCTCTGATGGTGTTGTTATTGTTTTTCCTGTATGTATCTAAACATATAAATACATCATAAATAAAAAGCATGAGCGCACGTTTGTTTTGCTATTCATTCATCATTACCTCAAATTTGTTTGTTATTTTATCATTTAATAATGAATGATTTACTGTATGTTTAATAAAACATAAATTAATCATAAATAAAAAATGTGGGCTCTCATTTATTTATTTATATTATTTATTTACATAATTTTAACACCTTTTGTCTGAATTTAAAAACATGTTCTCCTCTATATACCCTGCATATAAATAAAAACATGAGATTACATGAATTTATTTATAATCTATTTAATTATTTCTTTATCATTGTTTGAATTTTGTCTGAATTAATTTGTATTATTTAGTAATTCATTGTTTTTCACCGCCATATATGTATTAAAAAAATGATAATAAATCATTAATAAAACATTTTTATTTATTAATTATCTCTTTTGTCTTTATTATTATTATTTAATTTGTTTTTCTCTTCCCACTCTGTATGGATCAAGAAATTATAAATCATTAAAACATTTATTTTATCACATTTATTTATTTGATTTTCATCATTACCTCCCTTTTGTCTGAGTTTTTTCTTTTAATATTATTTAGTAATAATTTCTTTCCTTTTTCTCCCTGTATTTATGAAAAAATAGAAGTGTTTTAAATTACAAAATGTAAAAAAAAAATGTAATCCCACAATTTAATTATTATTATTATTATTTTTTTTGTCATTACTCTCCTTTTGCTTGAAATTTTATATTAATTTTACATTTTCATAATAACTTCCCTTTTGTTTTGTGTTTGATGTTTCTACCCCCCCGTATGTATTAAAAAATTGAAGTGTTTTACATATTTCATTTTTTTGTCATTACCTTCCTTTTGCATCATTATTGTAAAAACATATATATATGTATATATAATTTTTTTTTTGTGGTACTTTTTTTTTCTTTCCTAATACTGTATGTATCAAAAAATGATAAATGCATCATAAAGACACATGTTGTATGAAGGTGACCGGTGAGGACTTATGATGCATAAAAAATCATAATTTTTTTAAATATGAGATCACATTTATTGATGTTTCTATTTTTCCACCCTGTATGTATAAAGAAAAACAAGTGTTTTACATATTAATATTTTTTTTGTCATTACCTACCTTTTGCATATTTTTGTTTTTGTACAGTTTTTTTCTCTTCCCACCCAGTATGTATAAATATATATATATATATATATATATAAAAATTACAAAATGTAAAAAAAAAATCTAAAAAAATTGTGATACTTTTTTTCCGTTCCTTATACTGTATGTATCAAAAATGCTAAATCCATCATAAAGACACATGTTGTGTGCAGGTGACCGGTGAGGAATTATGATACATAAATAAATCATACATTTTTAAAATATGATTTTATGATTGATTATTATTGATTTTTGGTACTTTTATTTTCTTTCCTTATACTGTACAGGTATGTATAAAAAAACAAGTGTTTTACATATTTAAAAATTTTTTTGTCATTACCTTCCTTTTGCATTATTTTTGTTTTTGTACAGTTTTTTTCTCTTCCCACCCAGTTTAAAAATTTTTTTTTTTTGTGGTACTTTTTTTTTCTTTCCTTATTCTGTATGCATCAATAAATGCTAACTGCATCATAAAGACACATGTTGTATGAAGGTGACCGGTGAGGACTTATGATACATAAATAATCACAATTTTTTTTTAATATGAGATCACATTTATTTATGTTTCTATTTTTCCACCCTGTATGTATAAAGAAATACAAGTGTTTTACAAATTTAATTTTTTTGTCATTACCTACCTTTTGCATTATTTTTGTTTTTGTACAGTTTTTTTCTCTTGCCACCCTGTATGTATATATATATATATATATATTTTTTTTTTTTTTTGTGGTACTTTTTTTTTCTTTCCTTATTCTGTATGCATCAAAAATGCTAACTGCATCATGAAGACACATGTTGTGTGCAGGTGACCGGTGAGGACTCGGACGATCTGGACCCGTGGACGCGGCGAGAGGAGGAGGAGGAGGAGGAAGGTGTGCTGGAGTATTTCGTTCTTCAGGAGAGCACGGGTTACATGGCGCCGGCCCTGCGCTTCCTCGCCGTCATGCACACGCTCATCTCCTTCCTCTGTGTGCTGGGATATTACTATCTGAAGGTGCTGAAGACCCACGAGAGATGTGCTGGTGAAGAGCGCAGCTAAACCTCCTCTTCTTCACCGCTCAGGTGCCGCTGGTGGTGTTCAAGCGTGAGAAGGAGATCGCACGCAAGCTGGAGTTCGATGGGCTCTACATCACCGAGCAGCCGTGTGATGATGATATTAAAGGCCAGTGGGACAGACTGGTCATCAACACGCCGTGAGTCTGTCGTTTCACATCAGCTGATTCATCATGAGACGGAAAGATAAAGCATTATCATCCGTAATTAAACACGGCGTGTGTGTTTCGTGCAGGTCTTTCCCCAACAACTACTGGGACAAGTTTGTTAAACGGAAGGTAAGTTTGATGAAGTGAGAATATGACGGTTTAATAATCTCATGAATTAATAAATACCCAGGTCACATTTCAAGAACAATAAATACCTCTCTCTCTGTATATATATATATATATATATATATACTGTATATATCGTGCTGTCAAACGATTAATCGCATCCAAAATAAAAGTTTTTGTTTACATAATATATATGTGTTTATTTAGTTTGTATATATGAAATACAAACACATGCATGTATATATTTAATACAAATATGTTGCCATTATATATTAAATATATGTTTATATAATATAAATGTATATGCATGTAAATATTTCCAAAATATATACTGTATGTGTGTGTATTTATATATATATATATATATATACATAATAAATATACACAGCACACACACACATATATATTATATTAACACAAACTTTTATTTTGTATGTTATTAATCGTTTGACTGCACTTATATATATATATATATATAGGTTAAAGATAAAGACGCCTATAGTAGAGGTCTGCATTGGGTTGGGATCGCGATGCAAACACAAATCTCGCAGAAACGCCGCTTTTACCAACCCAGGGTTGCCAAGTCTACATTTTTTCTGCAGACTTTTGGTTACATTTACACTGTTGCTACGGGGTTTTTTTTGTCCATGGTTTAACGCACCCCCACCCCCCCCCACACACACACACACACGGAATGATGGCGGTGGAAAAACTGCATAAAGATTAGCTATCGGGCTGGTTTTGTTTTCCCTGACCTGGCAACCCTGATGTGGTGCATAACAAGAACGATGGAGTAATAAACACTAGGCTTGCTGCGGTAGTGTGTGTTACACCGATTACATTACTCACCCCCCCACCACCACAGCATCGCACGTTTGTTTTCTGTACATGAGAAAATAATGAGAAGTATATCAAAGTGCAGCGCTACAAACCAGTGTGTCTGTAATTAATACAATGCATTGAGATAATACAGTAAAAGAAGACGACTTGGCCTGAAACGCCTCTGATTGACCGTTCAAGAAATCAAGAGATATGTCTGTGAAGTCAAGGACATCGCGTTTAGTAGAGATGCTATGATGTCCCAACAATGTCCAGCAACTGCTAAATTGATTTATGATCCAACAATTAAATATTATGTGTATGTAAGCACTGTTGGGCTGCATCTGAAATAGATCACAAAGAAAACGGCACGCTTTCAGGGATGCACGTGTAATAATGTGATGAATAAGAACGTATAAGTGTCTGAAACATACGAGCACAGTTCAGATGAAGGATAGAGATTAGTCTCTTTAACTATAGTAAATATAAGTCAGATATCGCTTGTTATGATTTCAAGGCAAGACATGATCCTACTGATATCAGTGATTTCTAAATTACGTACTGATATATATATCCAAAGTAATCAATGTTGAATTGAATCACAAGCTTATGAATCAAATTGTGAAATTCTATGTCATTTATTATTATTATTAATCTGCATAAAGAAGCCTACAGCATTTGCACTGACATTATTACTGGTGTTATAACAAATAATCACATTTAAACCTCATGATAATTAGTGTACAGTAATGAGTAATGTAAATCATCTTGTCCATACAGAATATTCGAGTTAAAGTTAACTTCATCTAATCATTGTGTTATTTATTTATGTGTTTGTTTGTTTGTTTGTTTGTTTGTTTGTTTGAATGGTTGAAAATTTAGCTGAGCATGTTTAATTATGAAAAGTAATGTTACAATACAAAAAAGTGCAGTAGTCCTAAAAATAGGCTTTGTTTTCTTTTATGGAAAATATTTTTTTTTATTTTTTTTGGGGGGGGCGTGAAATATGTGACCCTGGAGCACAAAACCAGTCATTAGGGTCAATATTTCGAAATTGAGATTTATGCATCATCTGAAAGCTGAATAAATAATATTTCCATTGATGTATGGTTTGGACGATATTTGTAAATCTGGAATCTGAGGGTGCAAAAAAATCTAAATATTGAGAAAATCATCTTTAAAGTTATTCAAATTAAGTTCTTAGCCATGCATATTAATAATCAACAATCATTTTTATGATAGGAAATATCTTCATGGAACATGATCTTAATATCTAATGATTTTTGTCATAAAATGAAAATGAATAATTTTGCCCCATACAATGTATTGTTGTCTATTTCTACAAATATAGCTGCGCTGCTTATGACTGAGCTCCAGGGACACATATATCAGCATGTTTGTGGTAGTTTCATGAGATTGATTGATGATGATGTGTTGTAAAGACGAATCCGCGCCGTCTCGTCATATCGATGATCTTCTGTTTATGCTGCAGGTTATTAATAAGTACGGAGATCTTTACGGAGCCGAGCGGATCGCGGAGCTGCTGGGTTTGGATAAAAGTGCTTTAGACTTCAATCCCACCGAAGAGACGGTCATTAAAGACGCCTCGCTGCTGTCCTGGTCAGCTGATGCATGCTTGATTTATTGATTATGTAATCGCATAAACTACATCATCAGATCTGCTGTTCATAATCATACACTTCTCAGTCTGTTGATCTCTTCATTGAGTCGTGATGACAAACCTGCTTTATTCACAGAAACACTGGATCTTAGAATAGATGAAAATAATATTAGTGATGTCAAACGATTAATCACATACGAAATAAACGTTTAGTTTACATTATATATGAGTGTGTGTGTGTGCTGTGTATATGTATTATATACTGTATATATAAATACAAACACATGCATGTCTATATTTCAGAATTTTTTTATGTTTATATATTAAATATATTTATATAGAATATATAAATGTATAAACATACTGTTATATAAACATATACACATATAATGTAAGCAAAACATTATTTTGGATGCGATTAATCATTCGACAGCACTAAAATAATGATATGCGTTAATAATTATGTGATTCCAGAAGTTGCAATATTTTTGATATTAATTTACATGAGTTTTCCGGTTGATCGTGATTACTGGAATTTAATTTTTATTTTTTATAATTTTTTTACTTATAATAAGCAAATTTATATTCACTATAGAAATTTCCATGACAAAATAATTTTATTAATTTTGTTACATACATTTTAATTTAATCTTATTTTAAGTTATTTTATTATTTTAAATAATGATTTAAATCTCCATATTTTTAAGCTTTTTTGTCTTGTTTTAAATCGTTTCGAGGCTTGTTGAAGCCCTTCGTGGGTCCAGGACCTGATTGAGAACCACTCGTCGTATGCTTGTAGCTCTGAGATGTTCTGTGTTCTTCAGGTTGAGCTCCGTTGACACCAAATATCACGTGTGGAAGATGGGCGTTGTGTTCACGGATAACGTGAGTGCGATTACTGCTTCACGAATAGTTCAGTCAAAATAACTATGTGCTGAAAGTGTTTACTCACCCTCAGTTCATCCCAGATTACCATGTTTCTTCGTCAGGTTTGTAGAGATGTGTCTCAGCAATGGTTGTGAATGGGTGCCGTCAGAATGAGAGTCTGATAAAAACATCACAATAATCCACAGTCCATCAGTTAACATCAGAAGCTGAGACAAATCCAGCATTAAGATGATTTTAATAATAAAATAATCCATAATAACTCTTGCTCAGTGAACAAGTGTTCTGGTCTGAATCAGGAGAGAAATCTGCACAGTCCAAAACAGCTCTAAACTAATATGTGGCTGGATTTTGATGTGAGAGACAACAGCAGATGCAGTTTTTCACTGAGGAAGAGTTATTATAGATTATGAACTCTATGGTATTTTAACTAAAAACTCTTAATGCTGGATTTGTCTCAGGTTTTGTCTTCTCTAGATGACAACTGATGGACTGTGGATTATTGTGATGTTTTTATCAGACTCTCATTCTGACGGCACCCATTCACTCCCATTGCTGAGACACTGATGCAGAAACAAACTCATCCTGATCTGGGATGAACAGACGGTGAGCACATTTTCCTCTTGATCTGTTGCAGTCGTTCCTGTATCTGGTCTGGTACACCACCATGTCCATCCTGGGACATTATAATAATTTCTTCTTCGCCGCTCATCTGCTGGACATCGCCATGGGCTTCAAAACGCTGAGGACCATCCTATCCTCCGTCACACACAACGGCAAACAGGTTCGACTGCAAACGCTGTGGCTCTGGGTTTGGTTTTCCTTCTTTATTTTGATCTTTTGGACAGTAATCATGTTAAAGAGTGTGTGTGTGTGTGTGTGTGTGTGTGTGTGTGTGTCTGTGTGTGTGTGTGTGTGTGTGTGTGTCTGTGTCTGCTGTGTGTGTGTGTGTGTCTGTGTGTGTGTGTGTGTGTCTGTGTCTGCGTGTGTGTGTCTCTGTGTGTCTGTGTCTGTGTGTCTCTGTGTGTGTGTGTGTGTGTGTGTGTGTCTGTGTGTGTGTGTGTGTGTGTGTCTCTGTGTGTCTGTGTCTGTGTGTCTCTGTGTGTGTGTGTGTGTGTGTGTGTGTGTGTGTCTGTGTGTGTGTGTGTGTGTGTGTGTGTGTGTGTGTGTGTGTGTGTGTGTCTGTGTGTCTGTGTGTCTGTGTGTGTCTCAGCTGGTGCTGACGGTCGGGCTGCTCGCTGTGGTTGTGTATCTCTACACCGTCGTAGCGTTCAACTTCTTCCGCAAGTTCTACAACAAGAGTGCGGACGAGGACGAGCCTGATATGAAGTGTGATGACATGATGACAGTGAGTGATTCGGATTCACGGCTTATTATTAGGGCTATTCAGTGACTCATTCATAAGACAGTCACATGATTATTTTCTGAATGAATCAGCTGTTTAAATTAATTGAGTGAGTCAAATATTCAGTGACTCATTCATAAGACAATCACTTGATTCATATCTGCGTGCGTGCGTGCGTGCGGTTGTGTGTGTGTGTGTGTGTCTGTGTCTCTGTCTGTCTGTCTGCGTGCGTGTGGTTGTGTCTATGTGTGTGTGTGTCTGTGTCTGTCTGTCTGTCTGCATGCGTGTGTGTGTGTGTGTCTGTGTCTGTGTGCGTGTGTGCGTGTGTGTGTGTGTGTGCGTGCGTCAGTGTTATCTGTTCCACATGTACGTGGGCGTTCGTGCGGGAGGTGGGATCGGTGACGAGATCGAGGACCCGGCGGGCGACCCATATGAGCTCTACCGGATCCTATTCGACATCACCTTCTTCTTCTTCGTCATCGTCATCCTGCTGGCCATCATACAAGGTACCACCACAGACTGCGTGTCTGCGTGTGTGTGCGAGCGTGTGTGCGTGTCTGTGTGTATGCGTGTCTGCGTGTGTGCGTGTCTGCCGCGTGTCTGCCGCGTGTCTGCGTGCGTGTCTGCGTGCCTGTCTGCTGCGTGCCTGTCTGCGTGCGTGTCTGCGTGCGTGTCTGCGTGCCTGTCTGCTGCATGTCTGCTGCGTGTCTGCTGCGTGTCTGCGTGAGTGTCTGCGTTTGTGTCTGCTGCGTGTCTGCGTGCTGCGTGCGTGTCTGCGTGCCTGTCTGCTGCGTGTCTGCGTGCGTGTCTGCGTGTGTGTCTGCGTGTCTGCGTGCGTGTGTCTGCGTGCGTGTCTGCGTGCGTGTCTGCGTGTGTGCGTGTCTGCGTGCGTGTGTGCGTGTCTGCTGCGTGCGTGCGTGTCTGCGCGTGTGTGCGTGTCTGCGTGCGTGTCTGCGTGCGTGTGTGCGTGTCTGCGCGTGTCGTGCGTGTCTGCTGCGTGCGTGCGTGTCTGCCGCGTGTCTGCGTGCGTGTCTGTGCGTGTGTGCGTGTCTGCGTGCATGTCTGCCACGTGTCTGCGTGCGTGTCTGCTGCGTGTCTGCGTGCGTGTCTGCCGCGTGTCTGCGTGCGTGTCTGCGTGCGTGTCTGCGCGTGCTGTGTGTGCATGTGTGCGTGTCTGTCTGCGTGTCTGTTTGAACCTTGTTGTAAGATGTTCCAGCTGGTTTAATGAGGTTTGTGATGTACTGAAGCTAACGCTGCGTGTGTGTGTGTGTGTGTGTGAGGTCTGATCATCGACGCGTTCGGAGAGCTCAGAGACCAGCAGGAGCAGGTCAAGGAGGACATGGAGGTACAGAAACACACATCATCTGTCCGTCTGTGTTCAGATCCGATCTCTCACGCTGTGTGTCTCTTCACAGACCAAGTGCTTCATCTGTGGGATCGGGAACGAGTACTTCGACACCACGCCGCACGGCTTCGAGACTCACACCTTACAAGAGCACAACCTCGCCAACTACCTGTGAGTGTCAGCAAACCCCGTCTCAGTCACGTGCATCGAGAAGAGCTTCATTTGATCTACTTTAAATTTGATTTTATCAATATTTAGAATGTGTTGCACCCTCAGATTCCAGAATATGTCCTATTCTAACAAACCATACAAGAATTAGTGTCATTTATATACTCTTATAGGATTTATTCATATTTTTTATTTTTTTTTTTTAGTAATATGTGACCCTAGACCACAAAACGTCATTAAAAAAATTATAATTATTATTAAGATTTATCCATCGTTAATTAGCTGTTTGGATGAATAGAGTCAGTAATTCAGTGACTCGTTCACATGAATCATTTATGAATAAATCAGCTCTTTAAATGAATCGAGTGAGTCAATAATTCATAGAGACAATCACTTGATATATACATCATAATACTGTAAATGTGCTTTCCATTGATATATGGTTTGGACAATATTTGAAATAAATGTGCAAAAAAATCTAAATATTGAGAAAATCTGCTTTAAAGATGTCAAATTAAGTTCTTAGCAATGCATATTACTAATCAAAAATATTTTTATGGTAGGAAATGTAAAAAATATCTTCATGGAACATGATCTTAATATCCTAATGATTTTTGGCATAAAAACAGAAAAATGATAATTTTGACTCATACAATGTATTGTTGTCTAAATATAGCTGTGACTGCGTCTGTGCTCCAGGCTCACATATATATTTTTGTCTTTTATATTATTGTCCTTTTATTCTTAGATAAATTTTTTCAGCTTGAGTTTGTCATTTTAGGACTTCAATTTAAACTTAATTTCAGTTAATTGTTCCAATTTTCATCTAATATTAATGTTGTGTTTTGTTCCAGCTATATTTCACTAATTATTGAATAGTTGTATTTCTGATCTCTGTTGGTTTTCCAGATTTTTCTTGATGTACCTGATCAACAAGGATGAGACGGAGCACACCGGACAGGTGCGTCCCAGATGATGACCAGATATTAGAAGAAGAAGAAGAGTTTTATTATGCACCGCTGTTATACCCAACATGATGCATAAATGCATTAATAAATCAATCTATAATAAGTTCACATTAAGGTTAATAGTGTGTTTGTGTTAAAACAATGTCATCCAAATGAATGGACATTTCATATGCAATTCAAATACAGAAATCGTATATTTATGCCTCAATATTTTTGAGTGTTGGTTAACGATGTGTTCTCCAAACGATCCCGTTGTTGATGTGCTTGAGATGTTTGTTCAGTATCTGTGGATGAGTTGTCTTTTATTTCTTAAAACAAATACATTTTATGATATAAAAATTGTTTTATTTTGTTTTTATTTTAAAATAATTGTAATTAATTAACACATTTTAATTTTACATTTTAGAAAAAAAAAATAAAAAAATAATTCATTTTTATAATTTGACTTTTTTTCTACAAAATATTTATTTGGATTTGTTTTTCAGAAATTATTTTAATTTTATATTATGATTTAATATTTTTTGTGTTTTACATTTAGTATTTTTTATATTTTAATTTGACTTTATTTAATTCATTTTTAATTAATGTTTTTATTTTAGTGTTTTTTTATTATTTTAATTTGACATTTCATTTCATAAATTTTAGTTTTTTAAAGAAATATTTTAATTTAGCATTTTATGATTTAATAAATTTTTAGTAAAAAAAAAAAATCGACTGTTTTATTTAAAAAAATATATTTGGATTTTTTTTCAGAAATTATTTTAGTTTTACAGTATTATTAATATTTTTTGTGTTTTACTTTTATTATTTTTAGAAATATTTGAATTAAAAAAAAGATTTAATACATTTTGAACAACTGTTTTATTGGGTTGTTTTTATTTTAGAACTGTTTTAATTTGACTTTTATTTAATTAATTTTACTTAATGTTTTATTTTATTGTTTTTATTTTAGAAATATAAAAAAATGACATTTTGATTTAACTTTTTTTTTTGACTTCATTTCATGCATTTTTGTATTTTTTAAGAAATATTTTATTTTGACATTTTACGATTTAATTCATTTTTGTTTTTTTTGTATTGTTTTTTTAGAATTATTTTACTTTGACATTTTTATGATTTAATACATTTTGTAAATATATTTTATTTGATTGTTTTTATTTTAGAATATTACAATTTTACATTTTGATTTAATTCATTTTAGTTTTATTATTTTATTTGACATTTAATTTAATACATTTTAGTTTTATTGTTGTTTTTTAAATAAATATTTAAATGTTACATTTTTTGATAGAATTCATTTTTTTCTTATTTTATTGTTTTTTTAACCATTTTTTTTTTATTTTTACGATAACATTTTTGTAAATATCGTATATTTGATTGTTTTTATTGTAGAAATATTTAAATTTGACATTTTGATTTAATTCATTTTATTTGTTTTTTTTTTATTTTAATTTCATTTCATGCATTTTTATTTTATTTAATTTTTTTACAGATAAATATTTTATTTTGACATTTTACGATTAATTTTTTTTTTATATTAAAATTTTTATGATTTAATACATTTTGGAAATATCTTCTATTTGATTATTTTTATTGTAGAAATAAAAAAATACATTTTGATTTAATTCATTTTTTTTAATTGTTTTATTTGACATTTCATTTCATAATTTTTTTCATAATTTTTTTTTAAGAAATCTTTTTTGACATTTTACGATTGAATTCATTTTTTTTTATTTTTTTTGACTTATTTTACTTTGAATTTTTTATGATTTAATACATTTTGTAAATATCTTTTATTTGATGTTTTTTTATATATACTTAAATTTGATAATTTTTTTAATTTCGATTTTTGTCACTATATTAATTTGCCTGATGTAACGAGTGTGTGTTGCTGCAGGAGTCGTACGTGTGGAAGATGTACCAGGAGCGATGCTGGGACTTCTTCCCGGCCGGAGACTGTTTCCGAAAGCAGTATGAAGACCAGCTGGGCTGAGTGCCGATTCTCTCTCTCTCTCTTTAACCCTTTCTTTTCCTCTCGGTCCCGGAACGAAAGACAGAACAGCTCAACACGTTGCCTTCTTGGAGCCCAGAAGCATTGCACAAGGTTTTCTCCTGTTTTCTGAGGACCTCTGGGGCGAGTCTGCACAAGCGTTTGGAGAGCATGATGCCAAAACCACCCCTTCCCGCTTGCCGTAGAGACGAGGACATCGACTCAAACCTTCGTCAAGTGCCTTACCTCCATCACATCTGAGCTATGCAACACTGGCGTGGAGGTCCGATCGTGTTCCTGTCTCTGGTCTCCGATGGAAAAGCTCTCGTTTGGCCGTTTGTATGTCGTAGCTTTGCTGAATTGTGCTTTTGTTTTGAAGGACAAATAAAGATATTGATGCAATAAACCTGTTCTGTGGAAGCAGCTGCTCATTTGGCCTCTTCACACACACGCTTTGTCTGTTAGAAAAGCTGCGTTCTTGCTTCACCTGACCAGCGGCGCTCGGCATCTACAGGTAAATAAAGCACCCTTCATACGAGCTCAAACTCGGCCGTAACAGCAGAGATTCAATCACATCACATCTTTACTCGCAGGTATACACACATAATATTTATTGTTTTTATTAAGAGCTTTGTTTTAAAAATAACAAAATAATTTTTTATGATTTAGTCATTTTATTTTCCTAATTTCTTGTCATCTTTATCAGTTTTTTATTAGTACAATTTATTTTTTGTTTTTATTTTGATTGGTTTTATTTAAAAAGACTTTGTGTTCATCTTACATTTATGAATTAATTAATTTAAAATTACTTTTATTTTGATACTTTTTTCCCTCAAATTTTGACATTTTATACATTTAAATCTTGTCATTTGTCATGATTTGTATTTAGAAATATTTTCATTTTTTGATGTAATATTTGTTTTGTTTTAATTTAATAATTTGTTATGGTTCTTTTTTTATAAATATATTTATAGTGTTTTATTTCGATTTTTATTTTACATTTTTATGATTTAATTTGTATTACTTTATTTTGATTGTTTTTCATTTTATAATTGTAAATATTATGATTACATTAGTGTTTTGTCCGTGTACCTTCTGGTCATTTGATTTTGTAATTAAAAGCAAAAAGAGAAATAAGAAACTTAATTTTTTTGATAAACAGAAATAAAAACAGTAATTAAGCTGGAGATTCTGCTTTAATGTTTGTTTAAATGAGCAAAACAGCACAACTCTACATGTTCACGGCAGCTGCCAGAAATGACTTTATTCATAACCAGTAAAACAGCATTTAATATTTACAGTATGTGATCTAAAATGATCCCGATAACTCTGTCACCTCCATGTTTACCATGTTTAACCATAGTATGTGTAGTAAAACTGCGCTTATACAAATAATCACTCTCTACACGTTTACTACAGGTTAATAAAACCATGGTTCATTTTCTTAAGAGATTTGTATTTGTGTATTCTCTTTTCTTTGTTTTGTTTGTATAACTGTACTGTATTAATGGTTTGATGCTGATTAATAACGGGGGGGGATTCAAGACCCCGCCACAGTCCCGATCTGAATCAAATGATTCGTGAACCGATTCGATCGCTTCGAAGCAGCGAGTCATTTTGAGACGCAGTGGTTTACCTGATTCAGAGTTTCAACAAACAATGTCACAATTATTACCTTCGCTGTTTTTGAACAGATTGAAATGCGCTCACGAGTTTGAGTTTGAATCAATCGGACCGGTTCCGGTGTAAATGACTCACTCGATTTAATTTTCAATCCAAAGATAATATCCCATACAAATGACCAGAATTACACGGACCGTGTTCGTGAAATTCTTTGAATTTCCTTTTTAAATTTTTTGGACATTTTTATATTTTCATAATTTCTAGCATTGATCCACTTACGAACACACACACTCACTCGCACACACACATTCGCACAGACACACACACACACACACTCGCATAGACACACACACAGTCACACACACACTCACTCACACACTCACTCACTCGCACAGACACACTTACTCGCACGCACACACACACTCACTCACACAGACACTCACTCACTCTCACACACACACTCACTCGCACAGACACACTCACTCTCACACACACACACACACACACACACGCACACACACAGTCACACACTCGCGCTCACACACACTCACAGACTCGCACAGACACTCACTCTCAAACACACACTCACTCGCGCACACACACAGACACACTCGCACTCGCGCACACACACACACACACACACACAGACACACACACACATCACAGACACACACACACACTCGCACAGACACTCACTCACTCTCACACACACACTCACTCGCACAGACACACTCACTCGCGCACACACAGACACACTCGCACACACACACATTCGCACAGACACACACACACACTCGCACAGACACTCACTCACTCACTCTCACACACACACTCACTCGCACAGACACACTCACTCGCACACACACACACACACACACACACTCGCACAGACACACTCACTCGCACACACACACACACACACACACACTCAAACACACTCACTCGCACAGTCACACACACACACACACACACACACACACACACACACTCATCTCACACACACACTCACTCGCACAGACTCACACTCACTCACTCTCAAACACACTCACTCGCACAGACACACTCACTCTCACACACACACTCACTCGCACAGACACACTCACTCAATCGCACACACACACACTCACTCGCACAGACTCACACACACTCACACACACACTCACTCGCACAGACACACTCACTCACTCGCACAGACACACTCACTCTCACACACACACACACTCACTCACTCGCACAGACACACTCACTCTCACACACACACACACACACTCACTCGCACAGACTCACACTCACTCACTCTCACACACACACTCACTCGCACAGACTCACACTCGCACAGACTCACACTCACTCACACACACACTCACTCGCTCGCACGCACACACACTCACTCGCTCGCACGCACACTCACACACACACACACACACACACACACACACACATTATTTAATGCGTGCACTTCTGGCTTTGTATGACCTTTAGTGTGACTGCAGAAAGACATCCGGATCATCATCGACACTGAGACGCTTGAGGACAGACAGAGACACACAGATGTGCTCAACACACACACACACACACACACACACACACTCACTCGAAAATCACACTCACTCACTCTCACACACACACTCGCAGCACACACACACACACACACACTCGACACACGCACACACACTTACACACACACACACACACACACACACACACACACACACACACATACACATACACACACACATTATTTAATGGATTTGGTTTGTATGACATTCTGCAGAAAGACATTTTAGCAAGACAGAGACACAGATGTACAGAAAGCAGTATTGTTTCATTCTTTTTAGATTTTATTTACAATAAAATATTTACATATATTAATTTTACATTTATGATTTAATACCTTTTTAATAATTGTTTTATATTATTGTTTTTAAGCAATTATTTTAATTTTGCATTTTTATTTGTATAATTGCATTGTTTTATTTTGATGGTTTTATAAAAACAATTTTTTTTTTTGCATTTTATAAAAAAAAAAAATTGTGGGTGTTGTATTTGATTGTTTTTTAAATAAACTTTTTTTTTTTTTTTTATTTAAATTGGAACAAGTGTTTTGTCTAGATTTTTTTTATAAAAAAAATGCATTTTAATTTCACATTTCAAATTCACTTTTGTGTTTTATTTAATTTATTTTTTAAGAATCTATTTTAATTGTAAATTTTTATGATTAATTATTTTTTTTTTTACAATTTTTACTTAGATTTGTTTATTTAACAGTATTTATTTTAATTTGAGATTTTTATGATTTCATTATTTTTTTGTTTATTTTATTTTGACTTTTATTCAACCATATTTTCTTATTATTACATTTGTATGATTTAATTCATTTCAGACAGACGATATAATATAATACAATACAATAATTAATAGTTGTTTTTAAATGAATAAATCATATTTATTAATTGTGGCCTGTGGCATTGTGGCCTGTGGCATTGTGGCCCTGAAATCATTTTTGAAGTTCAATTTAGGGAGCATCAAGAAAGGACTGTTTTCCCAGAAGAAAAACGAGTTATTAAATCTTAAATACATTTGCCTGTTTTCAGGTGCAGCTAATATGTGTGTGTATCTAGTTGTTCTGTGCAGCACAGCTGTGTTATTAATAACCCGATGGAGCTCAGATCCGCAGACAGACGGCTCTAGTGTCTCCAGAGGTCTCTTAAAGGGCTCTCATCACACCAGGCCTAATTGACTAGTTTGCTAATCACAGAAGTCACATTGGGCTTAATTGGAGCGTCAGCTGCTGCTGAGAGGAGACGTCTGAAGGAAACACGGCGCTGTGGCCTGCAGCAGACACCGGACCGGACCGCACCGTCAGCTGTAATTAGGTTCCTGCGCTGTGGGGCCCGACGGCCCCGTAAACAACATGCTTCACTCCAGACTCCAGACGCGCTCCAGTCCTTACACAAGGTCACAAAACACACGTGAATATCATCAAACACAGTATTCTGCTCTCGTTTGACAGATGAATCATGAAAACCACACACAGAAAATATGACTCAGATGATGTTAAATACAGTTCATATGCATATGATCCGAGCTGAACACTGAGTTTATCGAGCTCTACTAAACCAGTGATGCTTTTATGGTTATTCTAGTGTTGTTGTTGTTTAAGAAGTTTCATGTGCTTTTGTTATTCATCAATAATTAATACAATTATAATAACTTAATTATAGTTACTAGTGAAATGTAATACAGTAAAAAAAACTATTAATAATAGTTAATTTAATTTAGCTTTTATTTCATTTTAATTTCAGTATTTAAGCATATTTATATTAATTGCCAAGAAAACATTTCTATGTATTATTATTATTTTAGTTTCAAATTTTTCATGTAGGTGTCCTAAAACTAAATTTTTCAATGTAATTTTTTAAAATCAATTAAAGAAAAATTAATAAAAATAAAATACAAATTTAGTTGTTATTTTAATTTCAATTTTAGTTTAACATTTCAATTAGTTGCAAAGACATTTCTATTTTTTTAAGTTGTAAATTTTGCATCTAATATTTATGAATATATTTATAGGTTTTGTAAGTTTTTTTCATCTAATAGTTTTTAGACGTATTTCTATTACTGAAAATAATTAGTATAGTTTTAGTGAATGAAGTTTTGTATTTTCTGCGTTGATGGGATCGCGTCGAGAATCCGCCAAAGTCTTTAGTGCAAAGTAAAGCAGATGTTTACATTAGCGCTGCAGTGTTTTTGCGCCATCTACCGCCAGTGGTTCTCAAACGGGGGTAGCGTACCCCTGGGGGGGGGGGGGGGGGTATGTGAAATCCACAGAGGGGGTACAGTATCCCTGGGGGGGGTATGTGAGGTGCACGGAGGGGGTAGCGTACCCCTGGGGGGGGGGTATGTGAGGTGCACGGAGGGGGTAGCGTACCCCTGGGGGGGGGGTATGTGAGGTGCACGGAGGGGGTACAGTACCCCTGGGGGGGGGGTATGCAAACAAAATGCAGTCATTTAATTCTACCCCAACTTAAAGTAACTTTAAAACCGAGCATTTGTTTCTTACAAGCAAAATGCCGCTTTATAATAGGATGCCTGCTAAATATACTGCTTTAGCTAATCACGCTGTTGTTCATTGTATCTTTAAAGTAGATTTGCAGCACTTAATAGCATGAAGAACAAGTATTGAGGGACTGAGATGGATTTAATAAACCCTCGTTGATACAGAAACATGTGCGAGTTATTGTTTCATGTTCAATATACGAGCAAGAATGCAATTTTCCCTGAATATATAAACGATGCAAATGAGACACTGATTTTAATAACAGTTCAACAAAAAAAGTCATATTAAGTGAACATTTTACATGTTAAAAAAAACAATATTGTCGAAGTTGTTTGTTATGAAATAATAACCGTTCCTATGAAATCCGAAACAGAACTGGAGTGTGTCTCCAATTAACAGCGGTGTCTCGTTAGTGAAGGAATCTGGGGCTTTGAAGACTCAGTGATTAATAATCCATTCATAATCATAACTACAGCCTTTTGCTTCCTTACTGATTGAATTAATGAATATGACGTGACGCCTCGCTCATTAATACGGTGACTTACCGCCACCTACTGGCGGTTTTAGTTTTAAATCTACAAGTATCACTTCGTTTTGCCATCATTTATTGCTTTATTTATTGTAATAATAATAATACACTTAATAGAACGGTAAGAATATGACATAAAACATGACATACAATTAATAAGCCTAGAAAAACATTGCCTGAAAGGTAAACAAATGCACCTGTTAATCAATTTAAGGTAGCAAATATTGTCCCTTAATGGCAAAGGTGTGACTGCGGTCTAAGTGGGGGGGTAATCAGAAGAAAGTTAAATGCCCCGGGGGGGGGGGGGGGGGGAAACCATGCATGTCTTGGCGATTTGAGTAGTTTCTTCTTTCATCGGGTTTGACAGAGACTCAAACCAGTCCCAAAGTAGTCATAAATCACCATAAGTGAAGTTTCTCGAGTCTTCAAACATCATCGCTGTCGTATAGTAACTGATCTAACGAGTTCTTTCAGTGAAGGATTCGATTCGTTCGCCTGATTCAAACCAGCAACAGAGTAAAAAATTCACTCACGAATGAGTCATTTGTTCGTGAATCCTCGCATTCAGACGGCAAAAATGCATTCACAAACCTGCTAAATCGCGGAAGACAGATCGCAACAAACGCTGACATAAACGCGATAGGGATTATAATTGAAAACCGCTTTAAAAAAAAACTCGTTTATGTATTTTCTGACATAATGAGCGAATCGGAGAAAACAGTTCCTGCTGTTTGTAAACAGTTTGTAAACATTCCGTTTCCGTGGAAACTGTGGAACGTCTGCGTGATGATGTCATAATGATGTCACAGACGCATTCTATTAAAAAGGCCTCGTAGAATCTCTGTAGTTGAGTGATACTCGCAGCAGAGTCTGAGTGCAAGTCTGCGATCACAGATCGAGATATATATCAGACACAGTTTAAACTGACGTTATCAAATACAAATGATTGATTTGTCAGTATGAGAACACCTGACACCATGTCTACAGAGGTGCTTCTGGAGGTTTACATCAACGGCGTCTTATACTCCACTTACAGTTGCTTCGCTTTATATGATAAAGATGTGCAGCTGGAGTTTGAGATCGCCGACGCCATCTACGACCTTATAGGCACATGTCACGACGTAGATGTGAAGCTGCAGGTCGTAACGAACGATCAGGTCTCCGTCAGTTACTGTAGTCCAGGAGAGATGCGCCTGCAGCTGGAGGTTAATGAGGATGATGATGTCTCGGTCTGGGACGTGAATGATTTGCTGTTGGAGATGAACGGAAGCGATGGCATCTCAAAGCTGAAGAACCCTACGCTGGTGATCTACGCTGAAGATCTGAGCAAGCTAGGAGATTTAGTGCAAGTGGAGAAGAACCGCCTAATAGGTGAAGACATGTCTTATTCATGTTTATTTGAGAATAGTGTTTTATTATGTTGCCTTTTCCTGTTTAAAAGTGTCAGTCTTCCATATTCTCTGACGCCCTGGTTTTACAAGAGTAACCCCTCCTTGAGCTTTCAAGCTACGACCACCAAATTTGGCATGAACCTTCAAGCTGGTCTGAAGTTTGTCGCTGTATCTTTTCTAACTGATCCGACATACACACTTGCTGTAATCGACTTCTAAACAAACGCAAACTCAGATTTCCATTAAGGGGGTGAAAACTTTTGCCCCATAATGACTCGTTTAGAGTTTATCCACCAAACCTGGCACAGTACTTCAGAATGATCTGAATGTTGCTGTGCTGTCTTTTCTAACTGATCAGACTTTCAGTCTGATCAGACAAGCACAAACTCTATCTTCTTCCAGTTAGGGGGTGAAAACTTTTGACAGTTATGTCTTGTTTAGAATCAAACTGTCTGATAGGTCTGTCTATCTATCTTTTGACATAATCTTGTTTAGATCTGTCATCCATCTATCCATCCATCCATCCATCCATCCATCCATCCATCTATCTTCTAAAACCTGTTGGAAACATGCTAGAGACAACTAGCAGAGGACTCTACGTGTTTTTTAAAGGTCTAATTGGTGTTTGATGGGGTTTCTTAGCAGTCATATGAGGTCTATTGGGGTTTCATGTATCTTTCTGACTTTCTCAGAATTTTCAGAGTAAAACCTTTAAACTTCAAGCTTTCAGACTAGACTTGGGTCAAGTTTGTCATCAAACTTTACTTATGTAGTTTGTTTTCCTCTTTTTTCAGGAAGCACTGCTAGGCGAATGTTCAAGAAAATGAAGGCATTCTCCCAAAGAATTCGTGCATTTCCCCAGAGAAAAACGCCGAAGTCAGTTGGGCGACCTGAAGTGGATCTTCTGGATCCAAAGGAATCTCGTGTCCCAGATCCAAGAGCTCCCGAGCCAGAACCTGAAACGGATCTGTTCGCTCCTCCTGAACCTAAACTGGATGTGGTTGATCCAAAGGAATCACGTGTCCCAAAACCAAGAGCTCCCGAGCCAGAACCTGAAATGGATCTGGTCGATACCGAGCAATTTTGTATTCCTGAAATGTATCTGTTCGCTCCTCCTGAACCTAAACTGGATGTGGTTGACCCAAAGGAATCGTACGTCAGCCCAAAAGGTGAGGAGATGCAAATAGAAATGTCATCTTAAAATTTGGACTAATTACTCATGCTTAATCTGGCTAGAGATGGTTCTAATGCCGCATTGTTCGTTTATCTTCTTTTATCAGAAAGTAGCAAAGCGATGAAGGTTAAGAAAGTTCATGGCTTCGTCGTGACCAAGAAAGCAGAATATGTTGCAGTGAGGAACATAAAGAAAATCAGCATCGCAGCATGGCCTGAGATGGACCTGAGCGGTCCTAAACCAGAACTTGTAGAACCTAAATGGGATCTGGGTAATGCATTGGAGCTGTGCTCTCCGGGTTCAAGCGTTCCTGAGCCAGAACCTGAATGGCATGTGGTTGATTCGGTGGAGCTGTATGGCCCGGGTCCAAGCGTTCCTGAGCCGGACCTTGAGCAGGATCTGGATGATCCTCCTGAACGTAAATGGGATGTGGTTGATTCGGTGGAATTGTACGCGCCGGGTTCAAGCTTCCCTGAGCCAGAACCTGAAGAAGATCTGGCCGATTCAGTGGAGTTGTATGTCCCGGGTCCAAGTTTTCCAAAGCTACAACCTGAATGGTATCTGGCTGCTCCAAGGATTCCTGAGCCGGAACCTAAAGTGGAATCTGAGCTTTCAAGGTTAGAAAACTACGTCCCTCTAAACGTGCTCCAACTGGAGGATCGTTTGAAGAAATGCACACCGCTCAAACAAAGACATGTGACTAACGTCTGGCCCAGGGTCTTCATCGGAGATGAGTAAGTCTGCAACACAACTGTATTCTCTCTCATTCTGTCATACGTGTCCCTGGAGCTCAAAACCAGTCATCAGCAGCACAGGTATATTTGTAGCAATAGACAACAATACATTGTATGGGTCAAAATTATTCATTTTAATTTTATGCCAAAAATCATTAGGATATTAAGATCATGTTCCATGAAGATATTTTGCAAATTTCCTATCATAAAATAATTTTTGATTAGGTAATATGCATTGCTAAGAACTTCATTTGAACAACTTTAAAGATGATTTTCTCAATATTTAGATTTTTTTGCACCCTCAGATTTTCAAATATTGTCCTATCATAACAAACCACACATCAACGGCCCTTATGACTGGTTTTGTGGCCTAGGGTCTCATTTGTTCTACATGGTAAACCCTCTTTATGAAAGACTAACCCAGGCCGTTGTGTTCTTGTGCAGAGAGATCGCATTCGACCGAGACGCGCTGAAGGAGATGTGCATCACTCACATCCTCAACGCTGCAGCCCAAAAAAAGGACCTGAAGTACTACTTAGGGAACATTTTAATGATGAAGACATAGTCGGATCGGTCAATACAAGGTCCAGATATTACAGAGGCTTGCACATCAATTACTACGGCTTGCCTACAGCAGACAGATGCTGTTCTGACATCAGCGAGTACTTCATGCCAGCTGCCAAATTCATTGACAAGGCCCTGGATAAGCGAGCGAGTACGCTGAGACACACACACACACACACACACACACACATGCTGCATTCTCATCTTTTGTCAAGTGCTTTACAGTCTAGGAGCGAGTTTTCTGACCGTCTTTCTGTTTTTGTTTCCTCAGGTAAGGTGCTGATTTGCTGCAAGCAGGGCGTCGAGCACTCGGCGACTCTGTTTCTGGCGTATGTGATGATCTGTCATGACATGATGGTGGAGGAGGCTATTGATCACGTCATGAAGTTGAGACGCATCAGGCCCTCCAGAGACGTCCTGAAGAAGCTGGTGCTTCTCAATGCTGACCTTGTGCAGGATAGAAAGCTAAAGCTGCAGGACATACAAACAGGCAGAAACAGGAAAATACGACAGCTAAAAAGAAATTAGAGCACAGATGTGAAAAAGTGGACAGATTAAAAAATCTGTTAAAATAGGGCACAATACTGTATTAATTTGAGGGAATTATTTTTTTGGATTTGGATTAATTTTTTTTAATTGCATTGCGTTTTAGGATTAACGTTAATGTCTGTAAAATTAATGGATAATGTCCTGGTAATGAGCTAATAGTACTTTTTTATGTATTTATTTCTTACTGTCTAGATGAAAAAAATGCACAGAATTAAAAAAAATGGATCACAGGTAAAAAAAAAAAAAAGAGTGCACATATAAATAAGTTTAAATAAAATAAAATAGCATGGATACAGAATTATAAATAGAAACTGCGAAAAAAAAAAAATCTTTGTACTTTTTTTTTTTTACTTTTAATGTATTTTTATGTATTTCTTACAGCGCAGATGAATAATTGCACTAATAAAAACTAAATAGAGCACATTAAAAAACAGCATATGATTAAGTTAAAAACATAAAATAAAAATAAGTTAATGTAATAAAAAATAATATTTAGTAAAAAATATATATATACATAAATGTGAGCAAAATCAGAAATCGTACAAATCAAATCTCGGCACATAGTTGAATAAAACATTAAAAATATAAAATTGTATGAAGTGTTGTTTGTGTTTCTGATTTCTGAATTCCATCCTCAATCAGCTTATGATATGTTTAATTGAATACTTGTTTTTACACCAAACACCATCTTTACTAAGAACAAATAAGAAGCTTGCATAGAAAATAAAGTGTTTTGTGTGTGTGTGTGTGTGTGTGTGTGTGTGTGCGTGTGTGCGTGTGTGTGTGTGCGCGCGTGTGTGTGTGTGTGTGTGTGCGTGTGTGTGTGCGTGTGTGTGTGTGCATGTGCGTGTGCGTGTGCGTGTGTATGTGTATGTGTGTGCGTGCGTGCGTATGTGTGTGCGTGCGTGTGTGTGTGTGTGTTTGTATGTGTGTGTGCGTGTGCGTGTGTGCATGTGCGCGTGTGCGCGTGTGTGTGTGTGTGTGTGTGCATGTGCATGTGTGCGTATGCATGTGTGCGCGTGTGTGCGTGTGTGTCCTCTCAGTCCCATCCGATGGTTGATCCTGTGGATCTGCAGTCTGCTGTGGGTTAATGAAGGTTTAAATGTCACTTACAGCCTGAAGGAAACTCTAGAAAAGTTTGATCAGCATCTAATCAAAGCATCAGTTAATCAGGATTACAGCTTTAATTGAGGTTTAATTGTGAATGTGTGCAATCGTGTTACTGCAGCGGGACACATGAGCCTGAATATCCAGATTAATATCCTCATTTCATCTGCATTATTCTGCAGCTCTGTTGTGTGTGTGTGTGTGTGTGTTTGAGAGAGAGAGAGAGAGAGAGATGTGTGTGATGTTTGATGTGTAATGTGTGCATGTTTGAGTGTGTGAGTGTGCACGTTTGTGAGTGGTTGTGTTTGTGTGTGTGTTTGCAATTATGTGCACCTTTGTGATTTGAGCATGTGTTTGTGCACATGTGTGAGTGTGTGGGTTTGTGCGCATGTGTGAGTGTGTGTGTGTGTGGGTTTGTGCGCATGTGTGAGTGTGTGTGTGGGCTGATTGTGCGTCTCATCCAGTGTTCATTGCTCTTTATGTGCAATCATTAATTTTTATTGTGTTTCTATTACAGAAAAACACTGCAGGTCTCATGAATCCACCTTCCATCCATCTGTCCGTCTTCAGAATAACTCTTTACACCAGGAACACAAATTAAAAAGGTAAATAATAGCCATTTATAATTTCACTTTTACTTCACTGAGGAATAATTCACCCAAAAATCATCATCTCATTCAACATTAACACTGTTCCTTTCCTTTTCATTTCTGCAGCTCTACAGAAGAAAATGGCCATTATTCAGTTCAGTTCAAGTTTTGTTCTCATCCGATCGAGTCGGATTTAGTGCAGGTAAATCCATAATATGACTGAATATTAATTGTCTTTTAAGACCCAAAATGTCTCATATTCCCATCAACACTCAGATAAATGTGTGAATGTTCATGACACCTTCAGCTCATCATGGTGTGATCTTCAGAAGTTCACGTCTGTTCTTCCTCTTACTCTAATGGGTTGAGATCAGCTGATGAAGCTGATGTTCAGATGAGGGACTGTGTGTGTGTGTGTGTGTGTGTGTGTGTGTGTGTGTGTGTGTGTGTGTGTGTGTGTGTGTGTGTGTGTGTGTGTGTGTGTGAGGTGAACTCTTCAGCATCAGCGATCTGAGAATCCAGTGCTGGACTCGCTGAGGAAGAGGAGAAGCTGCTGAAGGTCTCGGTGGTGTTTTATTGCACTGATGGAGCATATGATCATCCTCCACACAGACAGAGCAGCACCGCCGGCACACACACTGATAAACACAGAGCGACAGGACGGGAGCGCTTGACATTTCCTGTGGCGTGTGTGTGTGTGTGTGTGTGTGTGTGTGTGTGTGTGTGTGTGTGTGTGTGTGTGAGAGCTCCATATGGTGTTCTGCAGAAACACACACATGTGACTCCTGACATGCAGTTTCTCTGTCACTTCTGTCTGTGTGTTTCTTCCTGACGACACCTCGTGTGTGTGTGTGTGTCTGTGTGTGTATGTGTGTGTATGAGAGAGAAAGAGAGAGAACTGTGTGTGAGAGAATTTTACGAGAAGATTTGCTGAGAGATTTGAGTGTACAGCTGCAGATAAAATTTGGCGCAAGAGAAGCTGCAAAGGTTAAATCGCGTTTTAGCGCAAGAAAAAAAGATGCAGCATGGACGTGTGACGTTTTGTGATCAACTTCATGACACTAAATAAATATGATCTGAGTATGACTTCCATTTTTCTGTTACACTAGGATTTTTTTCAAAATACGGTCAAAAGCACTGCAAGCCTGTGAACAGTGATTTGCAAGCGAAAACAGCAGTTTAAAGAACTGCAAAACGTAGCACACATGTGTAAAAAAACAGACTCACTCAAATGACTTGTTGTGTATGTAGGGTAAAAACGCGAAATACCGACTTGTACAGCTCCGCCTTTCTTTTACTGCGCTTGCATGCACACTCGCACACAGATTTGCACGCAAAGGGGAGGCGGGTCACCTTCTTGTACAATCAAATGAGGCTCTCGCTGACTCTCCATTTACTCTTATCTGTTGGTTCAAATAAACACACGCCAAGACATTTATCATTTAGTTCGGGGACGTCTCTGCCGGAATGTTACTTATTACACATGCAGTAAAAAACTCCAACCAAAACATGATATTTTATAAGTCTCCTTTACACTCCCATGTGTTCACAATTACACTGTGTAGTATCACACTCTTCCTACACATATGATATATTTCGTTTATTTTAATATTATATTGTAATTTTAATGATAATTAAAGAAGGACAGTATCTGCACACAATACACACACACACACACACACCCACACACTAATTTCACCTCACGCTCTGATCAGGGATGGTTAAAGGTTTTAACAAAAATTTGGTTCAATAATAATTGAACCAACAGAAGCAACAGTAATATTTTTTTCTCTGTTGTAATTTAAAGGGACACAAAATATTACAAAATATTTATCTCTCTCTCACACACTGTTTACATATATAAACACACACTGTGTGGCTGGGACTTTGGACACATAATTAGTTACAATTTGGATATATATTTAGACATGATTAAATACATATTTATCAAAGTTTTTGCATTAGTCACACACAAATAAAGTATTTTGTTACACTTGCTTCATATAATAGCTTGACGGTCACATGCGTTACAGAATCACTCACATTTCAAAATATACAATTGAGTGTTAAAATCACAGAGACATTTTGAAAAATTGACAAGTTAGATTTAAGTAGCGCTCAAAAAAAAAGGTTTTACAAAGTGTAGCACTCTTACTAGTGTTGAGCATTTTCACATAACATCATTTTAATTATAAAGTTTAATCAGATTATACTATTTCAATGCCGATCCTCCCTATAAAGGAACACGACTTATAAAATATAATGTTTTAATTAAGTAGGTATTTATGTATTTTTACAGAATAAAAGTATCATTCCGCAAGCTCACCGAACTAAATGAAGATAGTCTTGGCGTTTGATGAGTTTATTTGAACCCAGATAAGAGTAAATGGAGAGTCCAAATTTGATTGGCACAAGAAGGTGGACCCGCCTCCCCTTTGCGCTTGCAAATCTCAGGGAGCGTGCCAAAACTGCAAGCGCAGATAAAAGAAAGGCGGAGCTCTCGGATTATTTCGCGGAGTTTTTACCCTACATACACAACAAGATGATTGACAGTCTGTTTTTTTAACATACAGATTGGTTCTAGTTTGGTTTTAAACTGCTGTTTTCGCTTGCAATTTTCACAGGCCAGCTTTTGACCGTATTTTGGCTATGAAAACATGAATAATAATTCAGCATATTGTAATGAATTACACTTACGGTGCAAAATGTTGCAAATCTTTTTTTCTTGCCTTAAAACGCGATTTCTTTGCAAAGCTTCTCTTGCGCTTGCATATTTGCGCTTGCAGTCTTAAATCACAAATCTTACCATACGTCAAATCTTTTAGGCGTAAAATTACCTTCATATAAAATTACCTTCATAGTAAGAGAGCGCAGATGGTGTTCAGTGCTGGATGTGTGACGTATCAGAGGAGCGTTTAGGATTCACATTCACTTCAGTAGCACACAATCACTCACTCGTACTCTCACATGCACACACACACACTAAAACATTCTTACTTTCTCACACACACACACACACACACACCCACACACTCTCCCGCTCTCACACACTCTCTCACAAACACTCTCACACACACACACACACACACACACCCACACACTCTCACGCTCTCACACACTCTCTCACACACTCTCTCTCACACACACACACACACACACACACACACACACACACACACACACACACACACACACACACACACACACTCACTCTCACACACTCACGCTCACACACTCTTACTCGCAGAGCCGATCCTCCCTATATGCAGAATACGCAAGCTGCGTAGGGCCCCCCAAACACCAGGGAGCGCCCTTGCTCTCCAAGATGATTTAAATTCAGTTTGGTTTTAGAATTTGGCCAGCGGCTATGAAAACATTTAATTTATTGTAATGCTCGTTGCCCTTTCTACATAAAAATCAGCATATCATGCTTTCGTAAAGTCTCTTGCTCGACTAAAACAATGAGTTGAATGCGTGAGCGAAGAGACACTTCAGCGCTTTCCAGACGCGATTCAAGACGGAGTGAAACACGGACAAATAAGTTTCATTCATAACCACTCGAACGAAATACTGCCCCTACGTCATACGTGATTGACATAGACCCGCGCTCGCACCGTCTTACCCCTCAGATTTTCCTGTCGAAGAAGCAGGTCGACAGCAAGAGGAGCTTGGCTGCAGGACGCAGCGTCTCATTCCCTACTCAGAGAACAAGGGTTACGTAAGTAATCCGAGACGTTCTCTGTCATAGGTTCACTCAACGCTGCATAGCTTTACGCTTTGGGAACGATATACCACACACGCCAAGCTAACGCGCTGCCAGATCTGGCCCAATACAGACCAGAACACTAAAAAAACACAGCTAGCTCAAACAGAAAGAACAAGGGAACCAAGAACTGTATTCACATCAAGGTTATAGAACCTCACAAAAGTATGGGGAGAGGACCAACCTACCGCCATACAAATGTCCTCCAGAGGAACCCCTCTAAACAAAGCTTGAGAGGTGGCCACCCCTCTGGTGGAATGAGCTCTGATGTCTAGAGGTGAAGGCAGACTGCGCACCTCATAGGCCAACAAAATAGCATCTCTAACCCAGTGGGATATTGTGTGTTTAGACGCGGCTAACACACTAACAGCTGTAGGGACTTACGCCACTGGCTGGAGTGGTCCACATACATCTTCAGGGCTCTGACAGGGTAAAGCAGATGAAGATTGTCGCCCTCACTCGAAGAGGAGGGAGAGAAAGCCTGCAGCACTACCACCTGTGAACGAAAAGATGAAGAGAGGACTTTGGGGACATAACCAGGCCTAGGTCTTAAACATGCCTTGACCAGACCAGGAGCAAACTCAGTGCAGGACTCGTTGACAGACAGAGCCTGCAGATCTCCCACACGCTTAAACGAGGCCAACGCCAACAAAAGAGTAACCTTTAGTGTCAGAATCCTCACGGGAGCTGACTCTAGAGGTTCAAAAGGAGGCTCCAGCAACCCCTTCAGGACAACAGAAAGGTCCCAAGAAAGGAAACTAGGAGGATGAACCGGCCTCAATCGCTTAACCCCATGCATAAAGGAGGACACCAAACGATGTCTACCCCGTGGGACATCGTCCAATTCTTTCGAGCAGTGATAGCCGCAACGTAGACTCTCAGGATGGTAGCGGCCGCTCCAGCTGAAAACGTATCTTGTAGGAACTCTAGCACTGAACGAACCAGGGCAGCTAACTGGGTCTACAGCATGAACCAAGCACCAGGATTCAAAAACCTTCCATTTGGAGGAGTAGAGCTTCCTAGTGGAAAGGGCCCTGGCACTATTAATGGTCTCACGGACTCCATCTGAGAGATCAAAAGCTAAGGGTGACCTATGATCGGCCAAATACCCACAACTTCCAGATCTCTGGGCGTGGGTTCCAAATTCTGCCCTGAAGCTGACACAGCAGGTCTTTCATGACTGGAATCTCCCACGGATCGCCCTCCAAAAGGGAGACAAACTCTGAGAAGCACATCTGGGAAGGTCAGAACGGGGCTACCAGGAGAAGGTGGACTCCTTATGTCTTCACCCTGCACAATAGCGCTGTGATGAGCTGGACCGGACAGAAAGCATACAGATTCATGTTCGGCCAGGAGTGCGCTCGCGCATCTATCCCGGAGAGGTAGGGTGAGAGAGAGAGAATCAAAGGGGGCATTGGGTCGACTCCTGCGACACAAAGAGGTCCACTTCTTCCGTGCCGAATCATTCCCTAAATCTGATCCACCGTCTTGGCGGTTCAGCATCCATTCCCTGACCTGAGTTTCTGTCTCGACAGAAAGTCCGCCGCAAGGTTCAGGACCCCTGGGACATGGACCACTCTCCGTCCGTGGCTCACTCAAGCACACCGCCGTCCGCTGCTCTCTCAAGTGCGCCGTCTGTGGGGAAAGCCAACCCGCCATCCATGGCTCTCCCAAGCCCGCCGCCGTTCGCGGCCAACTTAAGTCTGCCGCTCGTGCCCAACGCAAGCCTGCCACCCTCCGTGGCCAATGCAAGCCCACCACCGTCCGTGGCCAACTTAAGTCTGCCGCTCGTGGTCAACGTAAGCCCGCCGCCATCCATGGCCAACGCAAGCCCACCGGCTACCACAAGTATGCCGACAGACGCTCATGTGCCCCTGGGCTTGCTGGTGGCATATGAGGGTATGAGTTGGAGCCCAGCTCCAGAGCCCGCTCCTCAACAGCGCCCTCCAGTGCCAGCCCCTTGAAAGCGCTATGCCGTGCCTGTGCCTCCAGAGCGTCATCCAGTGCCGGCCCCTCGACAGCGTCCTCCAGTGCCTACCTCTCCAAAGTTCCTCCATTGCCCGCCTCTCCAGGGCCCGTTCCTCCATTGCTCGCCTCTCCAGGGCCCGTCCCTCCAGTGCCTCCTTCTCCAGGGTCCGTCCCTCCAGTGCCCGCCTCTTCAGGGCCAGTCCTTCCACTGCCCGCCTCTCCAGGGCCGTTCCTCTAGAGTCCGCGCTTCCAGAGTGCCCCAAGTGTCCGCGTTTCCAGAGCGCCCCAAGTGTCCGCGCTTCCAGAGCGCCTCCAAGTGTCCACGCTTCCAGAGCACCCCCAAGTGTCCGCGCTTTCAAAGCGCCCCCAAGTGTCCATGCTTCCAGAGCTGTCCGTGCTTTCATGGCCCACCGTGCTTCCAGAACGCCCCCAAGTAGTCTCCTGATCCGCCATGGCTTCCCGAGTCACCTGATCCGCGCTTTCAAAGCGCCCCCAAGTGGAGCGCCCCAAGTGTCCATGCTTCCAGAGCGCCCCCAGTACCCTCTCTTCCTGAGCGCTCCCTGGAATTCGATCTCCCTAAGAACATTTTTGGGGGGAGGAAGCTACCCACCATGGCCCACATAGTCCCCTGATCCGCCATGGCCGCCCGAGCTCCCTGCTCAGCCGTGAGTCCCCAAACGGGTCCCTTGAGGCCTCGAGAGCGCCCCCCCGTTGGATGTTGCGTGGCGCGGGACGCACCTTTGGGGGGGAGGGAGAATTGTCAGTCCTGTCTTCCTGTGTCTTGTGTTTCCCTTCCTCTCATGCCCATATTTAGTTAGTTCCTGCTCCTGTCCCCGTTTAGGTTTTAATTCATTGGTTCCATGATGTGTGTAATTGATTATCTAGCTTATCCTCGTTTAGTCTCCCCTACTTAAGCCCTGTGTTTCGGGTCTCTGGTGTCCGGTCTTGATCGTCACTTGGTGTTTGTCTACCCTTGAGTTCCATGTTCCATGTGTGTTGTTCAATAAATGGATTATTGACATTTCTCCTCACTCCTTTGCTCCCAGCACAACGTGACATATATATCTTGCACTCCATATTTATTTCAATCCAGGAATGTATTTATATGTATATATTTAAAATATTTTTTGTCCAGGAGAAATATGGGTTTAAGCAGCTTGAGATGGATTGATTCAGGCGTCTGAGATCTCGATGAAGATGAATCCTTAATTCCAGTGAGACGTGTCTGTGTTAACGAGCGTGTGTAACGAGCCGGGACCCACGAGGCCTGTTTAACATTCATATGTCAGGTGTGTTTTCAGGCTAAAGCGCTGCGGTGAGCAGAGGATCCTCACTGTCAGAAATTATTTCATATACTGTATTTAGTAACTGCCTGGCATCATTTTCAGATTTAGTCCATATTTTGGTTGAGATCGTATTATCAGTTTGTGTTTGGGGTTTTGTTAGTTTTTGTAATTATTATTATTATTTATTGTATAATGTTATTTTAATGGTAAATTGTATTACTGTTGATATATTATAACAAATAATAGTACTTGTATATAATAATAAATAATACAAATATTTATAGTAATATATTAATTTTTAATTAATAACAATTTTGTTGCTGTTACTATAGGATAATAATAAAAAAGTAATATTATTTAATAAAATATTACTTATTTAAAATAAATATAACAATGTTTTTGTTTTGTTAAAAATAATGTTGTTGTTGTATAATGAAAAGTTATGATAATGTAATATAATAATAATAATAATAGTTATATAAATGCTTTTTATTTTAATATACTAATATTAAACCATAAAACTACAAAAATACAACTATTACCTTAAAAAATATGGTAATAGTTTTATTTTTGTAATTTTATATTTTTTTTAATATATGTAAAAAAAAATGCATATTCATTGATCTGGTTTTTAGTTTATTGTTACAGATTTGTGTATTTTATTTAATAGTAAAAAAAAAAGTTGTATATAATAATAATTATTATTATTATTATCATGATCATTAGAGTAAAATAATAAATAATTTATATAATAAAATATATGTAACAATTTAAATTTAATGTAAAAATATATATATATAAATACGTATTATTATTATTATTAAAGAGTAATAATAGTAATAATTACTGTTAGAATAATATATCATTTTACATTATATAATATTGGTTATGTACAGTAAAATATGCTTTTATTTTAATAATATGAATAGTAATGTGATATTATTATGTACTACATTACTATTATTAGTGAATAAAGACTAAACACATTGATTCTGTGAGCGCTGATAATGTCGTCCTCACATTGAAACACATGTATAACGCTGCAGCGGTGAATGGATGAATGTCTTGACATTTAGCAGCTCATGAAGATTATATTTAGATTATATTTGTTCAACATGCTCCGTGTTAATAATGCACGAGCTGCAAAGGCCACACAGCTTTCCTCGCCGCGCGCTTCCTTCAAGAACAACGACGAGAAATCACAAACTCACTTCACTGTGGTCCGTTTCTCAGAAAACAAGACGTCTTGATTTTGTACTAACTGCTCACACACAAGACAGAAACACGTGTGAACGCTGTCGTTATGATGATGATGATGATGATGATGATGATGATGCTGTATTACAGTTTTTTCAACTGCTTGCACACAGTTTCAAAACGTTGCCTCTTGCCTCAAAACGTTGCACACAAATACAAGAATTGCACACAAAATGCAAAAACAAAGCACTGCATTCAAAATATCACAAACGGCCATAATATGTGACCCTGGAGCACAAAACCAGTCTTAAGTGTCAATTTTGTGAAATTGAGATTTGTGCATCATCTGAAAGCTGAATAAATAATATTTCCATTGATGTATGGTTTGGACAATATTTGAAAATCTGGAATCTGAGGATGCAAAAAAATCTAAATATTGAGAAAATCATCTTTAAAGTTCTTAGCGATGCATATTACTAATAAAAATATTATGTTTATGATAAGAAATGTACAAAATATCTTAATGGAACATGATCTTAATATCCTAATGATTTTTGGCATAACAGAAAATGTATAATTTTGACTCATACAATGTATTGTTGTCTATTGCTACAAATATACCTGTGCTGCTTATGACTTCTGTGCTCCAGGGACACATATATTAATTAGTGGCATGACTATGTTATCAAAAATATTATTGAATACAAAATATATTACGTTGATTTAACTGAAAATAAAAAAAGTTCAATTTCAGGTGTCCGGTCACTTTTGACCTCGAACAACACAAGAGTGAGTCCCATCCGAGGGTTAATAAAGCACTCGATGTTGTGTTCAAACCAAAGCTGACTCTCAGTTCAGCCGATCATCTCAACCCATGTGTCCAGGACTGAAAACGACCGTTCTGTCATCATTTACTCATTTAAACAGAAGATCATCTTTAGAGGAATGTCTCGGTGCTTTTGTCCATGCACTGCAAAAATATGATTTTCTCCTTTAGTGTTTTTGTCTTGTTTTCTAGTGTATATATCTATACATTCTGGAATTAAGATGCATTTACTTGACGAGTGACATGACTCAAGATATTATGTCTTGTTTTATGAAACAAATATCCACATTTTGTTAGTTTTTGCTTCAAACAAGTACAAATATCTGCTAATGGGGTAAGAAAAATAATCTTGTTTAGCCTTTACGATTATTTTTATTACCCCATTGGCAGATACGTTTACTTTTTTGAAGGAAAAACTAACTAAATTGTGATAATATTTTCAGAAAACGAGACATATCTTGAGTCGTCAAGTAAATGCATCTTGATTCAAGAGTTATTTCGATTATTATACTAGAAAACAAGAATATACTAAGAATGAAAATAAATTATGATTTTCTCTTTGTCTTGTTTTTCAGTGCTAATATCTGAGCATCCATAAATCAAGATGCATTTACTGGGGTGAAGATTCTGACGGCACCCATCCACAAGTGATGGAGTGATGAAGAAACATACTGATGCTGATCTCATATTTTCAACACATTTTCATTTTGGAGTAAAAACTGCTTTAATCCTCTGGTCAAAGTGAGTTTTTTTATTGTTCTCTAATGAAGTGGAATGTACTATATTTTAGTTTAATACTGAATTTTATGGAACTAAATTATATTTATGCAGCACTTATGATCCATTCATCGCTTTTTGAGCATATACATGAAAATGAAATGTCCATCATAAAATGATTGTAAATCTTGAATGCTTTGGAGCACAACGTTTAATTTTCTTTCAAGATGACACTTTGGCAGAATGTGAAAAAAAATTATAAAAGGGAAAAGTGTATAGAGTTAGTATAAAAATGCTATTTTTAGTATATTTTTTTTACAAAATTCCAAAAAAAAATCACTTCAAATATGCAAGAAAATCCAAGTCATAAATCTAAACAAGTTGTGTTGTAAATTTGAGGTTGAAATCACAAACAAAATGTGCTTTGAGTAAGATTTAGTTTGGCCGCAGTACCAAACATTTCCACTACACGACATGGACTTCGCTTTCAGCCCTAAAGCCAACGGTGTGACCGGTTTAACCGCTTTAAAACATATCCACGATTTTCATCTTATTTAATTTAATTTAATTTAATTTAATTTTATTTAATTTTATTTAATTTAATTTAATTTTATTTTATTATTTTATTTTATTTTATTTTATTTTATTTTATTTTATTTTATTTAAATTTATTTAAATTTATTTAAATTTATTTAAATTTATTTAAATTTATTTTATTTTTATTTTATTTTTGTATTGAATTGATTGAATTGATTGAATTGTATTGTATTGTATTGTATTGTATTGTATTGTATTAATGTATTAATGTTATTTAATTGAATTGAATTGAATTGAATTGAATTTTATTGTATTGTATTGTATTGTATTGTATTGTAATGTATTTATTTTATTTTATTTTATTTTTATTTTATTTAATTTTATTGTATTTTTTTGTTTTTTTGTGTGTGTGTGTATAATGTGTGTGTGTTTATGTGTGTCCCCATAATTTAAAATGTGTGTGTGTGAGGGCGTTTATGTGTAGTGTGTGGGCAATATAACATAGTATTTCAAGAGATAAAAACCATTACGATTTATGAGTGTAAA
>CM049880.1:627558-637558 GCA_027474115.1 Schizopygopsis malacanthus | reverse complement strand
CAGTGTTTGATGAAACAAATCACTCCCGTGTTTCTCTGGAAACAAAAAGCCAGAGGCGTCCGTGATGAGCGTCCATCAGTGTGTTCTGCTCCATCAGCTCATGTCCAGGCTTCACTGAGGGTTTCTGGGTAATCTGCAGTAGTTCAGATAGTTTAGCTGGTTATGATGGCCTGGTTTAGTCCCTGCTGGAATTACATCAGGCTACGTTTAGTCGTGCTTTTATCCAAAGCGACTTACAAATGCACTATAAGCAAGTATCAGTTAGATCAATGTAGTGCACTACAAAGGGTTAAACAATTATAAACAGAATAGAGCTATTGATACACTGTAAAAGTCATTTAAGTTGACTTAATTACATTGTGCAAACTTTATTCAATGAATACTTTATTGTGTCATATTTACTAATAGATTGAGTCATATTTACTTACACCATTTTTTACTTGATTGAATCTGTGATCTGAGGAACATTGAGATATTACTCATAATTACTGACTCCCAGAGTGCATTGCGTCAGGAATTAATTATGCAATTAATGTTTTTTAATTTGCCAATTTGATTTGCTGTCTTGTGTCAGTACAACAAGAAGAGCAAAATAAAATAGTTATTGCTACAATTAATATTGAATTGTTAGCATTGTTACCGTAATTGGCGTGCTGAATGTTGTTATGCATATTATCAGAAATATGAAAGAATTATATCAACCCAATAAAAAGCGTTCTCCAGCTATTCATGATGAAAAACAACTGTTAGAAGGTAATCGATAATTAATAACACAAAACAATACATTAATTATTTAACTAGAAGATATGTCACTTATATTAAATATAAATATATACATGGAAATATAGACTGTATGTGTGTGTATTTATATATACATAATAAATATACACATGTATTATGCAGACAAAAGCTTTTATTTTGTATGCGATTAATCGCGATTAATCGTTTGACAACACTACAATGTACTTATTAATTTAGTTTTTTTTCCCTTTCTTTTTCAGTTAGACATTTTAAGCAATTAAAACCAACAACAATTATAAATATTGCCTACTACTGTATTAACTTTAAGTTTTTCATCTAATATTCATATTTCAAGTTATATCAGCTTCTTTTAAATTAGCCTAAATGTTTTAATTAGTGCTGTCAACCGATTAATCGCGATTAATCACATCTAAAATAAATGTTTTGTTTACATAATAGATGTGTGTGTGCTGTGTATATTTATTATGTGTGTATATAAATATATATATATAAATACATGTATATATTTAAGAAAAATATGTTAAGTTTATATATTTATATAAAATATAAACGTATATACATGTACATATTTCCAAAATATATGCTGTATGTGAGTGAGTGAATCTATATACATAATAAATATACACAGCACACACACATATACTATGTAAACAAAAACGATTATTTTTGATGCGATTAATCGCGATTAATCGTTTGACCGCACTAGTTTTAGTTAACGATAATAACCCTGTTTTAGACATCTCCCGTTCAGTCGTGGCTCTGATCTGTGTTTCTTCAGGAGATGGATGGAGAGAAGAACATCACCATCAGCGCAAACCTCTGGGAGGCGGTCTCCATAGCAACCGTCTCCGCCGTGGTCAGCCTCATCACCATCGTGGGCAACGTTCTGGTGATGTTGTCCTTCAAAGTCAACAGCCAGCTGAAGACGGTCAACAACTACTACCTGCTAAGCCTGGCCTGCGCTGACCTCATCATCGGCGTCTTCTCGATGAACCTCTACACTTCTTACATCCTCATGGGCCGCTGGGCTCTGGGAAGCCTGACCTGCGATCTGTGGCTGGCTTTGGATTATGTGGCTAGTAATGCATCTGTTATGAACCTACTGGTTATTAGTTTCGACCGATACTTCTCCATCACCCGTCCGCTGACGTATCGTGCAAAACGAACGCCGAAGCGAGCGGGAATCATGATTGGATTGGCTTGGCTCGTGTCTTTGGTCCTCTGGGCTCCGCCGATCCTCTGTTGGCAGTATTTCGTGGGAAAGCGAACGGTTCCTGAAGGACAGTGTCAGATTCAGTTCTTCTCTGAACCCGTGATCACCTTTGGCACGGCGATAGCCGCCTTTTATATCCCCGTATCCGTCATGACTATCCTCTACTGTCGGATTTATAAGGAAACCGAGCGGCGCACCAAAGACCTGGCCGAGCTTCAAGGAGTCAACTCTGTGAACGATTCAGACGCAACGAATAAAAAGATTCGCTCGTGTTTCACCACGGCCGAGGAGCATCTGACCAACTTCAGCTATGCTTCATCCGAAGACGAAGAGCGCTCGGCTTCTCCATGCGTCTTCACCGAGACCAGAAACAAAAAGTGCATCTCTTACAAATTCAAAGACGTGAAGAGCGCCAACGGAGCGGAGAAGCCTTCGTCGTTCTCATCGGTCGAGTCTGTGAACCCACCGTCCTCCTCGTCTTCCTCCAAACCCGTCGAAGGCACGTTGAAGAGCCAGATCACTAAGAGGAAGAGGATGGTTCTGATAAAGGAGAAGAAGGCGGCGCAGACTCTCAGCGCGATCCTCCTGGCCTTCATCCTCACATGGACGCCTTACAACATCATGGTGCTGATCTCCACCTTCTGCTCCGACTGCATCCCGCTGGCGCTCTGGCATCTGGGGTACTGGCTGTGTTACGTTAACAGCACCGTTAACCCTATGTGCTACGCTCTCTGCAACAAGACCTTCCGGAAGACCTTCCGCATGCTGCTGCTGTGCCGCTGGACGAAGAAGCGGCCCGAGGAGAAGCTGTACGGGTGCGGACCGAACCCTGCGGCCGGACACAAGCTCACCTGAGGCCAAGCATATCAAAGACATCTGTTCTGCTCCCAGAGCCTGCATTTATTTGATCAAAAATACTGATATATTTTTAGAATGTAACACAGCTGTTTTCTATGTGAATGTGTGTTAAACTGTAATTTATTTCTGTGATCAAAGCTGCATTATTACTGCATTATCAATGTTGATATTATTGTGTGTTGTGTTTCCCCTCCTCTCGTGCCCATATTTGGTCAGTTCCTGTCCTCGTTTAGCATATCAGTTCATTAGTCCCCAGCCAATGTTATCACTCGTCTGTTTATAAGCCCTGTGTTCCTCTCCTGAACTTTCTTCACTCTTAAAGATAAAGCAGCTGCTTCACGATGCCATAAAGAGCCTTTCACATCTGCAGAACCGTTCAGTTTCTCAAAAGCTTCTTTGTGACGAAACAAGGCTCTGAAAAGGTAAGAAAGAGATGCTTCTTTAAACTGAATCGCTCTTTGTGGAAACAAACATGCTTCTTCTGTGGCATCGCTGTGAAGAGCCTTTAAAGCACCTGTATTTTTAAGCATCTATTAATCTGTGAATCCTGAAAAATAAAATGCATTAATTTCCACCAAAATATAACATTGATAATAATCATAAATGTTTCTTGAGCAGCATATTATTATGATTTCTGAAGATCATGTGACACTGGAGTAATGATGCAGCTTTGAGCACAGAAATAAATTACAGTTTAACAAGATATTAACATCGAAAACGACTGTTTTATATTAGATTAATATTTCAATATTTTACAGATTTTTATCAAATTAATGCCTCCTTGGTGAAGACTTCTTTCAGAAACATTAAACAACTAAAAAGAAAAACTGTCCAAAAATGACAAAAAGCTTCATAAAGTACCTTTAATCAAATCTTTGCTATATTTGAGGAGGGAATGATTGACGTAACAGATGAATTTGCTGATTATTAACTCGCTTTGTATTATTACCAGCAGCCAGATGGCTCGTTTATTAATCAGCAAAAGATGATGCAGAACGAGTCATTTGTCTGATTTATTTGCTTTTTTTGTGCTTTTTTTCCACTTTTTATTTAAAAAAATGTCAATTTAAAAAAATTCAAGCGCTGAATTCCTCTTTTAATTTTTCACAAGTATTTTTTATGTAAATTATTAATTTAACTCTGTCATAGCTAATAATAAGATAGTTTGAGTCACTGTGAGTTCATCACTGGATTCTGTGATGTTTTCACTTCATCGATCCTTTATGGAAATAAACATCCACATGTCAAAATCATAAGAATATGATGAAGGAACATGTTTCATGAGTGCAGAACAATTTTACTCGTGTGTGTGTCAGTGTTAAAGGGCTAATGTTGTGTTTGCCGCTAAAGATGCCTTATTGTGCCGTTATAAGAACAGAGAGGAGCTTTACTGAAGACTCTGGACATGCAGTGATTCTGGTTTTAATGATGTGTGATGTTTTTCATATAAATAAATATATATATATATAGGTGCTCACAATTCACTGAAAGTGATCAAAGATGCCAGAACTGTTTATTTCGTCAGCTTTATTGCTCTTTTGTTCCCTGTAACCCGTGTGTTTGACGTTATATCAGCTTCACGGACATTTAATGTTTATTCAATAAATACAAGGAAATATTTGATTCAGATAATTGATTATAATTTGTTATAATGGGTTAATAATGCATCACTACACTGCAAAATACATGTTCTTTCTGTCTTGTTTCACAGTACAAATATCTAAATATTCTTAAGGCAAGATATATTAACTTTAGAAGCTTATTTTCTGAAAAAATATATCAAAATGAATGTTTATTCTTAATCATCGTAAAGCATTTGGCTTGTTTTGACCCATGAAGGGATGCATTCAAAATTCAAACAAATGTTTTTAGTAAAAGGAATGAAACTTTGCAAATGTTTTAAGACCCCCCCCAAAATATTTTTTTCCCATATTTTTTATTATTGCATTTTAAGAGATATAAACAATAAAAAAACGCTTTGTGTTTGAGTCCTTTTGATCTGGGTATGTACTGTATGGAGCACCATAAGTGTCAAAAATACCTTCCGTAAAATTATCTATGGAGTTAAATTAGTGTCAAAACATGTCTGTAAAATATATTTGGTCTTTTCCTCATATCTCTCATATTTTTGGACTGAATTTTGTTGATGAACATGAATGTCTATTAATGAACCACTGAAGCATGAAAAATGCAGCACTTTTTTCATCTGAAAGTGAAATTTCATATAGGTAAAATGTATTTATTGTATTTTAAAACGTTTCAGAGTAATATTGATGATGTTTTGGTGTTGGAGTTTCATGAATTTGAGCAATCATAAAGTTATAAATTAAAATTAATTTAATCAAATTCCATTCGTTCCAATGGTGTTAATACTGAAAATTCACAGATTATATGTTCTAATAAATTTCATACAATGATGTATTCAATTAAGATTTCTCATAAATATTGAAAAATATTTATTTTGCATCATAGTTTTGTTTTGTGTGGTTCATGTGTAAAAAAAAATGTTTTAATTAATAAAAAGGGGTAAGTGCAGTTAAAACACGGTAAAAAAAAATCACATTCACTCGTTAATTAGAAGATGCTGATCAGATGCAATATGATTTTAGTTGGCAATTATTAGGTTATGACTGTATTATAAAATAATGATTTTTCTGGTGCAAACTAAATCTGAAAATAGTGTACAGATTCGAAATGCATTATGAGGGATAAAACAATAACGTATATCAGAGTCAGAAAAATACATGAGTTTTCCCTGATTTTTCTGACTCCACTGGCAGTAACATAATTTTTGCCGTGTAAATCAACTTTTATTCCCTCAAACCCAAATCTCCTGACTCAGAGTGAAGCAGGGTTAATTCAAGATAACTGAACTGTTTTTTTTTTGGAGTGGATCAGAGTTCGTCTCTCGCACAGTCTCTGGAGTGAATCACTTTGAGGTGCTCTGAGGGCTTTACCATCATCCAGGCGTATTTGCACAGATGCTCTTTGTTGCAGTCCTTCTGCCAGTAGATGACGTTCCTGCGGTTCAGGTTCGCGCCGGCGCATGCGTCGTACCACCAGCCTCCACCCGCAACGCCCTGCAACTCCAGCCGGGCACAGTTCTGGAGGTAGTTGTCATTATCGCGGTCTTTGGTGGTGAAGCGCTGGTTGTCGTGCAGGTAGTTGTCGGTGTCAAGCGTCAGAGCGTCCGCCGCAGTGCCCTGGAACAGCCCCAGACGCAGACGGTACTGCGCATCCTCGTCCTCCAGCAGCACCGGATCATACTCGCCCGTCTTGATCACGGCGTCTTGGTCCACCAGCTTGATGCCGAGCTTGTACCGGGCCGGGCCGCGGGTCAGCCGGTGCAGGTGCTCGTTCCCCAGCCAGTGGTTCCCGCTCAGGGATCCGAAGCCGTGCTTGTACTCGTCCCAGCCACGGTCAAAGTCTACGCTGCTGTTGACCGTGATGTGCTGCACCACTGTCCAGCCGCCCTCCTGCATGGCGCAGTAAACGGCGATGGGCGAGTCTCCAGGGCGGATCAGATACAGGCCGTCCGGCACCTGACCGCCGGAGCTCTGCCACAGATCATAACAGTCCCGGGGAAACTCTAAAACAAAACAACAGCAGAATCACAACCGAGAAACTGACTCCACTGATTCATGACTCTATTGAGTGACTCCACTGATTCATTCATGACTCTATTGAGTGACTCTACTGATTCATGACTCTATTGAGTGACTCTACTGATTCATGACTCTACTGAGTGACTCTACTGATTCATGACTCTATTGAGTGATTCTACTGATTCATGACTCTACTGATTCATGACTCTACTGAGTGACTCTACTGATTCATGACTCTATTGAGTGATTCTACTGATTCATGACTCTACTGAGTGACTCTACTGATTCATGACTCTATTGAGTGATTCTACTGATTCATGACTCTACTGAGTGACTCTACTGATTCATGACTCTATTGAGTGATTCTACTGATTCATGACTCTACTGAGTGACTCTACTGATTCATGACTCTACTGAGTGATTCTACTGATTCATGACTCTACTGATTCATGACTCTACTGAGTGACTCTACTGATTCATGACTCTATTGAGTGATTCTACTGATTCATGACTCTACTGATTCATGACTCTACTGAGTGACTCTACTGATTCATGACTCTATTGAGTGATTCTACTGATTCATGACTCTACTGAGTGACTCTACTGATTCATGACTCTATTGAGTGATTCTACTGATTCATGACTCTACTGAGTGACTCTACTGATTCATGACTCTATTGAGTGATTCTACTGATTCATGACTCTACTGAGTGACTCTACTGATTCATGACTCTATTGAGTGACTCTACTGATTCATGACTCTACTGAGTGACTCTACTGATTCATGACTCTACTGAGTGACTCTACTGATTCATGACTCTATTGAGTGACTCTACTGATTCATGACTCTACTGATTCATGACTCTATTGAGTGACTCTACTGATTCATGACTCTACTGAGTGACTCTACTGATTCATGACTCTATTGAGTGACTCTACTGATTCATGACTCTACTGATTCATGACTCTATTGAGTGATTCTACTGATTCATGACTCTACTGATTCATGACTCTATTGAGTGACTCTACTGATTCATGACTCTACTGAGTGACTCTACTGATTCATGACTCTACTGAGTGACTCTACTGATTCATGACTCTACTGAGTGACTCTACTGATTCATGACTCTATTGAGTGACTCTACTGATTCATGACTCTATTGAGTGACTCTACTGATTCATGACCCTATTGAGTGACTCTAATGAGTGATTCTACTGATTCATGACTCTACTGAGTGACTCTACTGATTCATGACTCTACTGAGTGACTCTACTGATTCATGACTCTATTGAGTGATTCTACTGATTCATGACTCTACTGAGTGACTCTACTGATTCATGACTCTATTGAGTGATTCTACTGATTCATGACTCTACTGAGTGACTCTACTGATTCATGACTCTATTGAGTGACTCTACTGATTCATGACTCTACTGATTCATGACTCTATTGAGTGACTCTACTGATTCATGACTCTACTGAGTGACTCTACTGATTCATGACTCTACTGAGTGACTCTACTGATTCATGGCCCTACTGAGGGACTCTACTGATTCATGACTCTACTGAGTGACTCTACTGATTCATGACTCTACTGAGTGATTCTACTGATTCATGACTCTACTGAGTGATTCTACTGATTTGTTTCTCTATTTCTGGTAACTAGGAATTACACAAGCTTCGGTCTGGATCCAACCCTTACATGATCTGAGATGACCGAACACCTGAGAAGAGATGATGCCAACCCCTCATAAGTTAAATATATTAAGTTTCTGCAATATATAAATCTATTGTAGAAACATAATTTCCTGTAAAGCTGCTTTGCATAAAATTACTAAAACTTAAGCTAAAAATCTAAATATTAAATTATAAAATACTATAAATATCACATACATTAAAATAATTCTAGAATAACACTGTTCTGAAGAAAACGTTTGTCTTGATCATGTTTCATCTGTCTTTAATCTGTTAGCAGGCGTTATCTCTAGTGTTTATTAACCTGATCTAATTTATGAGGACTAATTGTATGAACACACCCTGAGTCCCGCTTGACCTTTGACCTCTGCTCTGATGGGTCAGATGTCATAGTGAGTCAGTGGTACCAGATCTGCTCTAAATTCACTCAAACTAGTATCTGAAACAAGTTTGATTCATTAGATTAACGAACAATAAAAGACTGTGACTTATAACAACAGCAGTCTAAAACTAGGACTAAACAGATATTTGTTAACACTAGAGTTGAGCCGGATACTCGGCTGAAACGAGTATCCGGTACGGATAAAGCACTTTTGCCGAGTACGAGTATCATACGAGTACTACGAGTCAATATCTGTGCTCGGATTGAATAAACATTCTCATTGGGTAGCTGACTGTGTCTGCGTTCTGTGATAGGCTAGTCACAGCGCCCCTTCACAGCGCCCCTACACACATACAGATTTAGGGCCCGTTCACATATCGCGCCTAAAAACGCGTGGAAAACGATAGGCGCGCTGCTTTCTCCTTTTTTCCAAAGCGTTCGGGCGGTTGCGCTCCGGAGGCATTTGTCGTTGCTAAGCAACCATCAGCTGCGCTCTCCGTTACAAGAAGGAAATTTCGTCACATGACCCGTGGTGCGCTTGCGGCATTCTGAAAAGTTGTTTTTATCTCGATGCGGCGCAGACGCGCCTGGAGAAAACGAGCACGTCGCACCGCGACCGCGTCGCTTCCATTATGAGCGCGCATACCGCGCGTCTACATTTGAAATAACGAACTTGAGCGCGCAAAAGACGCGATATGTGAGCGGCCCCTTATTGTGTTGCTGTGTCCCGCTCTGCTCACTCACACACAGAACACTGAGAAGAGAACAACGCGCTCTCTCTCTGTCTCTCCCTCAGTCACTCAGGTTCGCGGGTTTTTTCCGTTAACGTTTAGGGTTTCTTCAGCTTCAGGTTTGTTTTTTACTTTGGTTTGTAGTACTTACTTATTAACCAGTAGAGTTTTGGTAAACGTGGGGTTTGTTCAGACGTGGTGCTTGGTAGAATGCGACTCGCGTCTCTGCCTGTCGGAGATATTTTTTTTCTTTTTTAAACCGTCAGCTGGCTCTAACCAGTTTTTTTTTACTTCACGCACTGAGTGTCTGACACTTTCTTGCTGTATTTCATAAAAAAAAGGAAGTAGTGGTATAAAACTATATTACAAATTAATTAGCTACACACACACACACATACCTGGTGTGGAAATTAAAAACAATATCACTGATCATAAAAAAATTAAAAGTTAAAAAAAGAAAGTTATGTTGAGATGAAAACTCTTGTTCATTACATTTTACTTCATAATTGCAACCGCATGTGTTGTATTCATTGTTGCAAAACTTGTTCTGTATATAGCTTGTTTGTTATCGTGATCAAAACCATTGATCTGAAGCTCAATGCTGATGCTGTCATGTAAATAGTTTTCTAATCAGCAATAAATATAACAATTTCTGATCAACCCATATCAATTGCATGCTTAAAATAACATACCGGTTAAAGCCCCGCCCATTTCAAGACAACCCGACCCACTTCCAGGTTAAATCCCGCCCAC
>CM049880.1:620058-622558 GCA_027474115.1 Schizopygopsis malacanthus | reverse complement strand
GTCGCGGAAACAAATAAGACCGTTCTTCAAAAGTATGCCTCCTGAACGTTATCATCCAGATAAGAATGTCATAAAAACTGTCAAACCAACAGAACCTTATAACGTATGATCGGACCAGAAGCGGACGATCCCAGAACATTGCTCAAGCGCATGCACGCGCGTTTATCCTGACGTGCACGCGCACCTGATGAAGCCCACGTGTTTGTCTCCGTCCAGCAGAACCCGCGCAGATGCGACCCAGTCCTGAGCTCTGACGCCCGGAACCAGCGCTCGACCCGACACCTGCACCCTCGCGTCTCCCTCGGGCGTCTTAAACATCGCGTCTTCATCATCTTCCTCATCGTCGTGTAGTTTGATGTCTAGAGAGGAAGACGCGTGCAGCGCGAGCAGCAGCAGCAGGGCCGTGACACACTCGTGCACGCGCATCTTCATCGGATTCGTGCGGGTTTTCGGTCTAAACAGCGCGTCTCTGAAGCCGCTGTCACTCGGAGATCAAAATAAACCAGCACGTGACAGGTGCTGCGCGATGACGTCACCGAGCGCGGCGTGAGATTAAAGTCAACTACGTATTTCAGAAGTTGGTGAAATGTACTTTTAATATTAGACCAGTGGCGGCTGCTGGTCTTTCAAAGAGGGGAAGCTCATTTTCGGGCAACATCATAAAAATGTACCATTTATTTATACGTAAATTCTGCCCAACATTCCTTTTCAAGATAATGCTCTAGCCTACTGTATGTATGAATGAATGAATGAATGAACAAACGATCTAAAAAAAGATATTAAACTCGAAATATGGGAATTAGGTTGAACTGAAACAAGGAATGTGGTGTATAATTGTGTGAAATGTATGATGAAAATTGACTAGCAATTTCACCAAGCAAATACCAAGAAATAGGTTGCAGTAGTTTGTCTTTCGACTACACTTGCAAAATCCGCGATGGGACTGAGCTCGAATAGCTTCAGCGTCAGCGACTTTTATAGTACAAAATCGCTGTCAATCAAAAGGAGATGCAGTCTTTCGACAGACCCTCCAATCATCACGCAGAAGCCCAGAGTCCAGGCCAGCCCACTCCTCCATTCACCCCAGAGACGCTGAGCGTCCGTGGGCGGGACATAATCGCAGCATTTATCCAATGACCATCTAGTATCGAAGAACTGAAAAAAACTGTTCAAATCAGCCCCATTGAAGTCAATGGACGCTAGGCTTCAACAGGGAAGTGCACTGACGCTACGGGAATGTAGGAGAAGCAAATCGAGTCAGCCGAACAGCTATATGTAGCTGATTCTGAACCAACTCGTCTTCGAGATGAACGTGTTCGAACGCATTTTAATTTTAACACAATAGTACATATTTGACCATTAATTGTTTGACATTATAGGGGAAGCCGAGCTTCCCTTGCAGTCTTAAAGAAATCCCCACTGTATTAGACATATCATTTATCCAAACTCACAAGATCCGCAAGAGATGCAAAGCTAATCTATGAATTTTGTGGAATGGATGTTGAGACTGTTTTGCACATTTTTATTTTTTATGTATTTAATGTATAATGTTACATTTGGATTGGTTTTTGGATTGTTGTTAAATGTCTATTTTCTATGTTGGGTGGATCTAAAATTAATATAAGGGAAAGAGATGTTATATTTTATTTTGATAAAAAAAAAAATATGGATAAGACTAATATTTTTTATGCTAAATCGTCTAATATTATTAGTTATGTTTTACATACACGCATGTAAATGGTCAGAAAGCAACCAGAACTATACACTTAAAGAACTAAACTATTATTAATGTATACATTCTTGTTGCTTTTTTTCTTTCATAAATTATAAATGTCATATTTGTCATATTTCATTATGGTTTTGAATGTTAAATATTCAGCATATACAATAATTAATACAAAAATCGTTCCACATCCAACGGCTCAGGATTAAAGTTCAAATTAAAGTAATTTCTATATTTTCTTCGAGATACTACGAAAGCCATCTCCGTTCTGCTCATAAACGAAGCTCAATATAGACTAAAAAGGTTTAAATGTAATTTATTCAATTACATTTTTTGATAAAGGTTTATACATCTATAAACAATACATCTAATAAAGTAAGAAAAATTGCATTACAATGATAAAAAAACTATAAAGGAGTCAAATATCACCTAATAATGAGAATATTAACGTCTGTCATTAAACAGAAGGTGTTCCTAATTACAAGTACTCATTAAAATATTAAATATAATCTACAAATCATGCAATACTGTACTAATTAAGACGTGTTTTGAAGCCAATTAGAAACCATTCCTAATCATTCTCATTGTTTTTATTAGCCCATATGTTTTGGCTATGCTGTTTTTTGGTCACACATTGTTTTTTATCTTATTCTAGAATATTTAGTAAAGATGTTTGTGCAAATCCTCTAACGGCCATCTGTGGTATTGAATGTGAAAATAACACTTTGTCAGAAAGTGAATTGGACTGTGTTGCCTTTGCTTCTCTTTTGGCAAAGC
>CM049880.1:600058-612558 GCA_027474115.1 Schizopygopsis malacanthus | reverse complement strand
CATTATTGTGGATGATGTTACTATTAGTTTTCATTAACAGTTTTATTATTTTTAGATTTTATGTTTTCATTTTAATTAAAAATGTTCTTTGTTTTATTAGTTTCGACCGATACTTCTCCATCACCCGTCCGCTGACGTATCGTGCAAAACGAACGCCGAAGCGAGCGGGAATCATGATTGGATTGGCTTGGCTCGTGTCTTTGGTCCTCTGGGCTCCGCCGATCCTCTGTTGGCAGTATTTCGTGGGAAAGCGAACGGTTCCTGAAGGACAGTGTCAGATTCAGTTCTTCTCTGAACCCGTGATCACCTTTGGCACGGCGATAGCCGCCTTTTATATCCCCGTATCCGTCATGACTATCCTCTACTGTCGGATTTATAAGGAAACCGAGCGGCGCACCAAAGACCTGGCCGAGCTTCAAGGAGTCAACTCTGTGAACGATTCAGACGCACCGAATCAAAAGATTCGCTCGTGTTTCACCACGGCTGAGGAGCATCTGACCAACTTCAGCTATGCTTCATCCGAAGACGAAGAGCGCTCGGCTTCTCCATGCGTCTTCACCGAGACCAGAAACAAAAAGTGCATCTCTTACAAATTCAAAGACGTGAAGAGCGCCAACGGAGCGGAGAAGCCTTCATCGTTCTCATCGGCCGAGTCTGTGAACCCACCGTCCTCCTCGTCTTCCTCCAAACCCGTCGAAGGCACGCTGAAGAGCCAGATCACTAAGAGGAAGAGGATGGTTCTGATCAAGGAGAAGAAGGCGGCGCAGACTCTCAGCGCGATCCTCCTGGCCTTCATCCTCACATGGACGCCTTACAACATCATGGTGCTGATCTCCACCTTCTGCTCCGACTGCATCCCGCTGGCGCTCTGGCATCTGGGGTACTGGCTGTGTTACGTTAACAGCACCGTTAACCCTATGTGCTACGCTCTCTGCAACAAGACCTTCCGGAAGACCTTCCGCATGCTGCTGCTCTGCCGCTGGACGAAGAAGCGGCCCGAGGAGAAGCTGTACGGGTGCGGACCGAACCCTGCGGCCGGACACAAGCTCACCTGAGGCCAAGCATATCAAAGACATCACTTCTGCTCCCAGAGCCTGCATTTATTTGATCAAAAATACTGATATATTTTTAGAATGTAACACAGCTGTTTTCTATGTGAATGTGTGTTAAGCTGTAATTTATTTCTGTGATCAAAGCTGCATTATTACTGCATTATCAATGTTGATATTATTGTGTGTTGTGTTTCCCCTCCTCTCGTGCCCATATTTGGTCAGTTCCTGTCCTCGTTTAGCATATCAGTTTATTAGTCCCCAGCCAATGTTATCACTCCTCTGTTTATAAGCCCTGTGTTCCTCTCCTGAACTTTCTTCACTCTTAAAGATAAAGCAGCTGCTTCACGATGCCATAAAGAGCCTTTCACAACTGCAGAACCGTTCGGTTTCTCAAAAGCTTCTTTGTGACGAAACAAGGCTCTGAAAAGGTAAGAAAGAGATGCTTCTTTAAACTGAATCGCTCTTTGTGGAAACAAACATGCTTTTTCTGTGGCATCGCTGTGAAGAGCCTTTAAAGCACCTGTATTTTTAAGCATCTATTAATCTGTGAATCCTGAAAAATAAAATGCATTAATTTCCACCAAAATATAACATTGATAATAATCATAAATGTTTCTTGAGCAGCATATTATTATGATTTCTGAAGTTCATGTGACACTGAAGTAATGATGCAGCTTTGAGCACAGAAATAAATTACAGTTTAACAGATATTAACATCAAAAACGACTGTTTTATATTAGATTAATGTCAATTTTTTACAGATTTTTGATCAAATAAATGCATCCTTGGTGAGCAGAAGAGACTTCTTTCAGAAACATTAAACAACAAAAAAGAAAAACTGTCCGAAAATGACAAAAAGCTTCATAAAGTGTCTCAAAAGTACCTTTAATCAAATCTTTGCTATATTTAAGGAAGGAATGATTCAATTAACAGATGAATTTGCCGATTATTAACTCGCTTTGTATTATTACCAGCAGCCATATGGCTCGTTTATTAATCAGCAAAAGTCTGTCAGATGATGCAGAACGAGTAATTTGTCTGATTTTTGTGCTTATTTTTTTTATTGTTTTCACTTTTTATTTAAAAAAGCCCTCTAGCGGTGAATTCGTCCGTTAGTATTTTCACAAGTATTTTTTTAATGTAAATTATTAATTTAACTCTGTCATAGCTAATAATAAGATAGTTTGAGTCACTGTGAGTTCATCCCTGGATTCTGTGATGTTTTCACTACATCGATCCTTTATCCTTTATAAACATCCACATGTTAAAATCATAAGAATATGATGACGGAACATGTTTCATGAGTGCAGAACAATTTTACTCGTGTGTGTCAGTGTTAAAGGGCTAATGTTGTGTTTGCCGCTAAAGATGCCTTATTGTGCCGTTATAAGAACAGAGAGGAGCTTTACTGAAGACTCTGGAGATGCAGTGATTCTGGTTTTAATGATGTGTGATTTTTTCATATAAATAAATATATATATATAGGTGCTCACAATTCACTGAAAGTGATCAAAGATGCCAGAACTGTTTATTTCGTCAGCTTTATTGCTCTTTCGTTCCCTGTAACCCGTGTGTTTGACGTTATATCAGCTTCTCGGACATTTAATGTTTATTCAATAAATACAAGGAAATATTTGATTCAGATAATTGATTATAATTTGTTATAATGGGTTAATTATGCATCACTACACTGCAAAATATATGTTCTTTCTGTTTTGTTTCGCAGTACAAACATCTAAATATTCTTAAGGCAAGATATATTAACTTTAGAAGCTTGTTTTCTGAAAAAATATATCAAAATGAATGTTTATTCTTAATCATCGTAAAGCATTTGGCTTGTTTTGACCCATGAAGGGATGCATTCAAAATTCAAACAAATGTTTTTAGTAAAAGGAATGAAACTTTGCAAATGTTTTAAGACCCCCCCAAAAATATTTTTTTCCCATATTTTTTATTATTGCATTTTAAGAGATATAAACAATAAAAAAACGCTTTGTGTTTGAGTCCTTTTGATCTGGGTATGTACTGTATGGAGCGCCATTAGTGTCAAAAATACCTTTCGTAAAATTATCTATGGAGTTAAATTAGTGTCAAAACACGTCTGTAAAATATATTTGGTCTTTTCCCCATATCTCTCATATTTTTGGACTGAATTTTGTTGATGAACATCAATGTCTATTAATGAACCACTGAAGCATGAAAAATGCAGCACTTTTTTCATCTGAAAGTGAAATTTCATATAGGTAAAATGTATTTATTGTATTTTAAAACGTTTCAGAGTAATATTGATGATGTTTTGGTGTTGGAGTTTCATGAATTTGAGCAATCATAAAGTTATAAATTAAAATTAATTTATTCAAATTCCATTCGTTCCAATGGTGTTAATACTGAAAATTCACAGATTATATGTTCTTATAAATTTCATACAATGATGTATTCAATTAAGATTTCTCATAAATATTGACAAATATTTATTTTGCATCATAGTTTTGTTTTGTGTGGTTCATGTGTAAAATTTGAAAATTTCGAAGAATTTCTCATTTTTTAATTAATAAAAAGGGGTAAGTGCAGTTAAAACACGAAAAAAAAAATCACATTCACTCATTAATTAGAAGATGCTGATCAGATGCAATATGGTTTTAGTTGACAAATATTAGGTTATGACTGTATTATAAAATAATGATTTTTCTGGTGCAAACAAAATGTGAAAATAGTGTACAGATTCGAAATGCATTATGAGGGTTAAAACAATAACGTATCTCAGAGTCTGGTCTCCACTGGCAGTAACATAATTTTTTGCCATGTAAATCAACTTTTATTCCCTCAAACCCAAATCTTCTGACTCAGAGTGAAGCAGGGTTAATTCAAGATAACTGAACTGTTTTTTTTTTTGGAGTGGATCAGAGTTCGTCTCTCGCACAGTCTCTGGAGTGAATCACTTTGAGCTGCTCTGAGGGCTTTACCATCATCCAGGCGTATTTGCACAGGTGCTCTTTGTTGCAGTCCTTCTGCCAGTAGATGACGTTCCTGCGGTTCAGGTTCGCACCAGCGCATGCGTCGTACCACCAGCCTCCGCCCGCAACGCCCTGCAACTCCAGCCGGGCGCAGTTCTGGAGGTAGTTGTCATTGTCGCGGTCTTTGGTGGTGAAACGCTGGTTGTCGTGCAGGTAGTTGTCGGTGTCGAGCGTCAGAGCGTCCGCCGCAGTGCCCTGGAACAGCCCCAGACGCAGACGATACTGCGCATCCTCGTCCTCCAGCAGCACCGGATCATACTCGCCCGTCTTGATCACAGCGTCCTGGTCCACCAGCTTGATGCCGAGCTTGTACCGGGCCGGGCCGCGGGTCAGCCGGTGCAGGTGCTCGTTCCCCAGCCAGTGGTTCCCGCTCAGGGATCCGAAGCCGTGCTTGTACTCGTCCCAGCCACGGTCGAAGTCTACGCTGCTGTTGACCGTGATGTGCTGCACCACTGTCCAGCCGCCCTCCTGCATGGCGCAGTAGACGGCGATGGGCGAGTCTCCAGGGCGGATCAGATACAGGCCGTCCGGCACCTGACCGCCGAAGCTCTGCCACAGATCGTAACAGTCCCGGGGAAACTCTGAGACAGAACAACAGCAGAATCACAACCGAGAAACTGACTCCACTGATTCATGACTCTACTGATTCATGACTCTACTGAGTGACTCTACTGATTCGTGACTCTACTGAGTGACTCTACTGATTCATGACTCTACTGAGTGACTCTACTGATTCGTGACTCTATTGAGTGACTCTACTGATTCGTGACTCTACTGAGTGACTCTACTGATTCATGACTCTACTGAGTGACTCTACTGATTCGTGACTCTATTGAGTGACTCTACTGATTCATGACTCTACTGAGTGACTCTACTGATTCGTGACTCTACTGAGTGACTCTACTGATTCATGACTCTATTGAGTGATTCTACTGATTCATGACTCTATTGAGTGACTCTACTGATTCATGACTCTATTGAGTGACTCTACTGATTCATGACTCTATTGAGTGACTCTACTGATTCATGACTCTATTGAGTGACTCTACTGATTCATGACTCTATTGAGTGACTCTACTGATTCATGACTCTACTGAGTGACTCTACTGATTCATGACTCTATTGAGTGACTCTACTGATTCATGACTCTATTGAGTGACTCTACTGATTCATGACTATTGAGTAACTCTACTGATTCATGACTCTATTGAGTGACTCTACTGATTCATGACTATTGAGTAACTCTACTGATTCATGACTCTATTGAGTGACTCTACTGATTCATGACTATTGAGTAACTCTACTGATTCATGACTCTATTGAGTGACTCTACTGATTCATGACTCTACTGAGTGACTCTACTGATTCATGACTCTACTGAGTGACTCTACTGATTCATGACTCTACTGAGTGACTCTACTGATTCATGACTCTATTGATTGACTCTACTGATTCATGACTCTACTGAGTGACTCTACTGATTCATGACTCTATTGAGTGACTCTACTGATTCATGACTATTGAGTAACTCTACTGATTCATGACTCTATTGAGTGACTCTACTGATTCATGACTCTATTGAGTGACTCTACTGATTCATGACTCTACTGAGTGACTCTACTGATTCATGACTCTATTGAGTGACTCTACTGATTCATGACTCTATTGAGTGACTCTACTGATTCATGACTCTTTTGAGTAACTCTACTGATTCATTAATCTATTGAGTGACTCTACTGATTCATGACTCTACTGATTCATGACTCTATTGAGTAACTCTACTGATTCATGACTCTATTGAGTGACTCTACTGATTCATCACTCTATTGAGTGACTCTACTGATTCATGACTCTACTGATTCATTACTCTATTGAGTGACTCTACTGATTTGTTTCTCTATTTCTGGTAACTAGGAATTACACAAGCTTCGGTCTGGATCCAACCCTTACATGATCCGAGACGACCGAACACCTGAGAAGAGATGATGCCGACCCCTCAGACAGTATACAGAATTAAACCAATTTTACCATAAGTTAAATATATTACGTTTCTGCAATATATAAATCTATTGTAGAAACGTAATTTCCTGTAAAGCTGCTTTGCATAAAATAGCTAAAACTTAAGCTAAAAATCGAAATATTAAATTATAAAATACTATAAATATCACATACATTAAAATAATTCTAGAATAACACTGTTCTGAAGAAAACGTTTGTCTTGATCATGTTTCATCCGTCTTTAATCTGTTAGCAGGCGTTATCTCTAGTGTTTATTAACCTGATCTAATTTATGAGGACTAATTGTATGAACACACCCTGAGTCCCGCTTAACCTTTGACCTCTGCTCTGATGGGTCAGATATCATAGTGAGTCAGTGGTACCAGATCTGCTCTAAATTCACTCAAACTAGTATCTGAAACAAGTTTGATTCATTAGATTAACGAACAATAAAAGACTGTGACTTATAACAACAGCAGCCTAAAACTAGGACTAAACAGATATTTGTTAACACTCATATTAATAATGAGGCCCAGGTGATGTCAGATTGTATTGTATCTCTGTAGAATATTTGAGTGTGAGTTAATAAGCAGTGCTGGTGTAAAACAGCACACTGACCTTTCTGTCCGAGGTTCAGGATGAGTTTGTGCTCCTCCGGAGCGAGAAGATGGATGTTTTTGGCAGGAGGTGCTTCGGATTGAACGTGCGCCAGCAGGAAGAGACAAACCCACAGCCTCGCCATCATCTGAACGAGAGACAGAAGAGAACAGCATGAGAAACACGGCAGAGGAACGATCTGGAGTCATGCATGTGAAGTCTTACCGCTGAGACAGTGTGTGACCGACAGCAGCGAGAGAGAGAAGCAAAGTGTTGATCCGTCAGCGCTGGACTTCAACCCGACGCTGCAAGGGTTAAAGACTTTATCTGGACTCTTCAGTGTAGTTTTATCTGATTCATTTCAGCCTTTGACTCTGTGTCGCAACAGCAGTGACTGAATCATGACCTGATTACCGGCTGAACCCAGACCCCCGGCAGAGATCCGGCACAACATCACCCGTGCGTCTGTGTTTTACAAGTGATGAACTTCAGGCCTGTGTTGAGTGTGTGTGTGTCTGTGTCTGTGTGTGTGTGTGTGTGTGTGGGTGTGTGTGTGTGTGTGTGTGTCTGTCTGTGTGTGTGTGTGTCTGTGTGTGTGTGTGTGTGTGTGTGTGTGTGTGTGTGTGTGTGTGACTGTCTCTCTCTCTGTGTGTGTGTGTGTGTGTGTGTGTCTGTGTGTGTGTGTGTGTGTGTCTGTGTCTCTCTGTGTCTCTCTGTGTCTGTCTGTGTGTGTGTGTGTGTGTGTGTGTGTGTGTGTGTGTGTGTGTGTGTGTCTGTCTGTGTGTGTGTGTGTGTGTGTCTGTGTGTGTGAGTGTGTGTGTGTGTGTCTGTCTGTGTGTGTGTGTGTGTGTGTCTGTGTGTGTGAGTGTGTGTGTGTGTGACTGTCTCTCTGTGTGTGTGTGTGTGTGTGTGTGTGTGTGTGTGTGTCTCTCTCTCTCTGTGTGTGTGTGTGTGTGTGTGTGTCTCTCTCTCTCTCTCTGTGTGTGTGTGTGTGTGTGTGTGTGTGTGTGTGTGTGTGTGTGTGTGTGTGTGTGTGTGTTCTGTCTGTCTGTCTGTCTGTCTGTCTGTCTGTCTGTCTGTCTGTCTGTCTGTCTGTCTGTCTGTCTGTCTGTCTGTCTGTCTGTCTGTCTGTCTGTCTGTCTGTCTGTCTGTCTGTCTGTCTGTCTGTCTGTCTGTCTGTCTGTCTGTCTGTCTGTCTGTGTCGCTCTCCTAGGAGAATCTCAAACACACACACCTGCTATATTTAGATTCAGTCTCTGTCCATAAATGTCACACTGGGCTTATTTGACACACACACGTTCACACACACACACACACACACACACACACACACACACACACACACACACACACACACACACACACACACACACACAGACACATACACATACACATACACATACACATACACACATACACACACACACGCGCACACACACACAGATAGACACACACACACACACAGATAGACACACACACACACACACTCACACTCACACACACAGACACACACACACACACACACACACACACACACACAGAGAGAGAGAGAGACACACAGACACACACACACACACACACACACACACACACACACACACACACATACAGACACATACACATACATACACACACGCGCACACACAGAGACACACACACACACACACACACACACACACACCCACACACAGTGCATGTTTCTTAAACATCTACAATCAATAGTTTATAATAATTTATTTAGAGGCATAAATTAATAAATGATAAAAATGATCTGGTAGCACTATACTATAGTTTAACATGAACTAACAACATACATATTTCTAAAGCATTTATTAATCTAAGTTCATGTGAATTTTATTATTCAAAACATTTATTATGAATGTATTAATACAAAAGTTGTATCTGTTAACATTTAATGGGCCTGAGCTAATATGAACAATACGACCTTTTCAAGAACAATTAAAGAAAGTTTAAGGAGTTAAATTAGCAAGTTTGAAAATACAACTTAAAATGAATTATAAAATGATCACTGTACCTTCTTATCACACTGAAAAAACTTCTGTTCTTCCTCTGTGTTTTTCTCATTTTTACATTTTTGTCATTTTCAAGAATTTTAAAGACCAGCAGAAAACCTGAACAATGAACAGTTGTGTTTTTTTATAAATTTTTTATTAATGAACATCCGCAAAGATCAATAAACACTGTAACAAATATATTGCTTGTTGATTAGTGCATGAACTACCGAGACCGTATTGTAAAGTGTTACTGTGTTATATTGTGATACTGAAGCAGCTTGAATAATTAATGATACAGACGAGATCCGCAGCAGTATAATAACATTCACATATAAACACAGATCAAATATTGTGTTCTGACCGATGAAGTCTTCAGCTTTACTAAACACAGCAGATGCACTTAAATTAAAAATAAAAGTATTTTCACACTCGTGGCTTCTGTTTTATTCTGCATATGACATATTAATCTTTAATTCTCCGTCTTGAAGCCCCGCCCCTTGCACCCGGAGCTCCACCTCGAGGGCCTCTGGCTCCGCCTCCTGCCTTCTCGTGACTTTTAGGTGATGAGAAGAACTTGGTCATGAGCTCTGAGACGTCTGGAAGCTCCTGATTGGAGTTCAGCATGTTCATGGACTGCTCCATCTCCTGCCAATCAATCAATCAATCAATCAATCATGTGATCAATCAGAGCGAAGCGTTCATGCATGAAGGAGTTCATACCCGTTTCATCTCGGGGTCGCTGGAGTTGAAGACTTTAGGAAGAAGAAGGATTACGAGGAGAGGAAGAACCATCATGAGAACCTGAGAGAGTGAAGATAAAAGCCGGTGAAGATTCGATTAAGAGCTGTTTGAGTGCAGAATAGAGCAGCATGATTCTAGATAAATTAAGACCTTTTAATGAGGTTGTAGATCTCTCATGATTCTGAAGAAGTTTCCTACCGTAAACCTAATTATTGATTATTAATATGCATTGCTAAGAACTTCATTTGAACAACTTTAGAGTTGATTTTCTCAATATTTAGATTTTTTTGCACCCTCAGATTTTCTAATATTGTCCGATCATAACAAACCACACATCAATGGAAAGTAATTTAATGAGCTGGTTTTGTGCTCCAGGGTCACGTGTCTCAGCGACGCACCATCGGGTTCATGAGGAAATCGGACCAGCCCCAGGTTTCCCGCGGGATGAAGTATGAATGCAGACCAACGCTCCTCATCTGAAGCGGGTACGGCAGTCGGGTCACCTCGGAGGTCTTGATGTAGTTGACCACACGAGCCCTGCACGAGCAGAGAACTCAATGAAACTGACGTGTATGATTCAGTGTGTTCTACAGCAGTGACTGGGTCATGGTGCTCATCCACACACCTCATCTTCCCTGTGCTGGTGATGTCGACCCGCACCGGCTGGAATCTGTAGGTCGGAGAGGAGATTTCCAGAACATAGGATCCGGACGGAACGCCGCTGACTGTGAAACCTCCATCATCTCTGCGGAGAGAGGCAGGATCGGGTCAGATGACAGAACTATCCACAGAACAGAACGCTCAAAGAACAACATTATTCATTTACACGGCAAAACATGATTTTCTTCCTTAGTATTTTTCTCTTGTTTAAATTCTGGAATTAAGATGCGTTTACTTGACGAGTGACATGACTTAAGATATGACAACTATCCAAATGTTGTTAGTTTTTGCTTCAAACAATCAAAAATATCTAATAAAGGGGTAAGAAAAATAATCTAGGATGATTTTTCTTACCTCATTGGCAGATGTTTTTGATTGTTTGAAGCAAAAAAAAGACACAATATCTTGTAATATCACTCGTCAAGTAAACGCATCTTAATTTCAGAATGTAAAGATATTTATACTAGAAAACAAGAGAAAAATACTAAGGAAGAAAATCATGTTTTGCAGGTTCATAATTTTTTCGGGGGGGAGGGTAATAACTTTCTTCAAATATACTGAGAATGTTAGGTTATTTATTACATTTTTGGGGGAAACAAATAAGAACATAATTCAAATATACTAAGAATATTATTTTTTTTATTTTTTTAGGGAAACAAATAAGAACATAATTCAAACATACTAAGAATATTTGGTTTATTTATTACATTTTTTGGGAACTAAATAAGATAATAATTCATATATACTGAGAATGTCTGGTTATTTATTAATTTTTTTTTTTTGGGAAACAAATAAGAACATAATTCAAACATACTGAGAATGTTTATTTATTTATGTCATTTTTTTGGGAGTCCAATCAGAACATCGCGTGAATGTACTGAGAGTGGTCGGTTATGTTTAATTTTTTTAAACTTCTTTATTTTTGTCGCGGAAACAAATAAGAACGTTCTTCAAAAGTATGCCTCCTGAACGTTATCTTCCAGATAAGAATGTCATAAAAACTGTCAAACCAACAGAACCTTATAACGTATGATCGGACCAGAAGCGGACGATCCCAGAACATTGCTCAAGCGCATGCACGCGCGTTTATCCTGACGTGCCCGCGCACCTGATGAAGCCCACGTGTTTGTCTCCGTCCAGCAGAACCCGCGCAGATGCGACCCAGTCCTGAGCTCTGACGCCCGGAACCAGCGCTCGACCCGACACCTGCACCCTCGCGTCTCCCTCGGGCGTCTTAAACATCGCGTCTTCATCGTCTTCCTCATCGTCGTGTAGTTTGATGTCTAGAGAGGAAGACGCGTGCAGCGCGAGCAGCAGCAGCAGGGCCGCGACACACTCGTGCACGCGCATCTTCATCGGATTCGGGTGCGGGTTTTCGGTCTAAACAGCGCGTCTCTGAAGCCGCTGTCACTCGGAGATCAAAATAAACCAGCACGTGACAGGCGCTGCGTGATGACGTCACCGAGCGCGGCGTGAGATTACGGTCAACTACGTATTTCAGAAGTTAGTAAAATGTACTTTAATATTAGACATATAATTTATCCAAACTCACAAGTTCCGCAAGAGATGCAAAGATAATCTCTGAATTTTGTGGAATGGATGTTGAGACTGTTTTACATATTTTAATTTTTTATGTATTTAATGTATTATGTTACTTTGTAGAAAGCAACCAGAACTGTTTTTGGATTGATGTTAAATGTTTTGAATGTTAAATATTCTATTTTCTAATATTATTAGTAATTTCTATATTTTCTTCGTCTCCGTTCTGCTCATAAACGAAGCTCAATATAGACTAAAAAAGGTTTAAATTTAAATTTTTTGTTTTCTAATCAAGTAAGAAAAATTGCAATAAATATCGCCTAATAATGAGAATATTAACGTCTGTCATTAAACAGAAGGTGTTCCTAAACAAGAACTGGTCAAGGGCCTGGACAAGAAGTTGTGCAGAAAAAGGGCCTGATCTTTCTGATGTTGTGAAGTGCACACCTGCAAGATCCAGCAGTCTTTGCAATGTGCAGAACTATACATGTGTGCTTAAAGAACTAAACTATTATTAACAGAAGACAATGTATACATTCTACACACAGTGTTGCTTTTTTCAAAACACATTATAAACAAAATTTCATAAATTACACACAATGGTGTGCAAAAAAAAAAAAAAAAAGTGTCATAGGCCGGATTTGTAATATTTCATGGCAGCAGATATGGTTTTGAATGTTAAATATTCAGTTGTGTGAGTGGGAGTGTGATGTAGGTGAGTTATTTGTGACATATACAATGTCCCTCAGTCGGCTATGCGGGATCGGATGCTGCGGATCAAATCGCCCTGAATCAGTCTGTGGGACGGGTGGCTGGACTTTTCCTCCGGGCTTTCCTTGTAACCGCCTGGTGTAGAATCCTGGAGGGAGGGAAGCTCACCTCCA
>CM049880.1:582558-592558 GCA_027474115.1 Schizopygopsis malacanthus | reverse complement strand
TATTAAATGAAAGAGAACATAAAACTGTGTGTGTGTCTCTGTGTGCGTGTGTGTGTGTGTGTGTCTGTGTCTCTGTGTGTGTGTGTGTCTCTGTGTGTGTGTGTGTGTCTGTGTGTGTGTGTGTGTGTGTGTGTGTCTCTGTGTGTGTGTGTGTGTGCTTGTGTGTGTGTGTGCTTGTGTGTGTGCTTGTGTGTCTGTGTGTGTGCGTTTGTGTGTGTGCGTCTGTGTGTGCATGTGTGTGTGTGCGTCTGTGTGTGTGTGTGTGCGTGTGTGTGTGTGTGTGTGTGTGTGTGTGTGTGTGCATGTGTGTGTGTCTGTGTGTGTGCTTGTGTGTGTGCGCGTACGTGTGTGCATGTGTGCGTCTGTGCGTGTGCATGTGTGTGTGTGTGTGTGTGTGTGTGTGTGTGTGTGTCTGTGTGTGTGCTTGTGTGCATGTGCTTGTGCGCGTCTGTGTGTGTCTCTGTGTGTGTGTGTGTGTGCTTGTGTGTGTCTGTCTGTGTGTGTGTCTGTGTGTCTGTGTGTGTATGTTTATCTGTTTAATCAGGATAACGGCCGGATCGGTGATGAGTTCATGAGGCAGATCCAGTCCATCGCTGCTTACACGCCGTATATGACCTGTCCTGGAAACCACGAGTGGGCTTAGTAAGTGTGTTTAACCTGCTGTTAACCTAAACCGGATCTGAACTGGGTCAGTCATCAGGAGATTCTAACCAGGTCATAGAGTGCAGAAATCAGAGGTTTCCAGTATAAAAACATCTGCAGCAAAAGAATCTGCTCCACAGCGGAGATTCAGAACATTTTTGAGAAACTGACGTAAGTCATTTTAATCGTATGTCTGGATTTGCTCAAGAGCCACCGACATCTAAACAACATCAGCTGAGCCAAAGAACCGGAGACACAGGCTGATGAGAGGCGTGCAGTTACACTTAACCAATCACATTTACACCAAAACCAAGAGAAACTCACACTCTGGTTCTTTTGGGATTTGAAGAATTGTTTTTCAAATTAAACCATATTGTGTCTGATCAGCAACTTCTCAGTTATAAGAAATAAAAAATAATGTTGCCATATTTTCACTGCATTTACCTCTTTATTATTAATTAAAAAGTTCTTAGAAATTTTTGAAATTATATATAAACTACTCCAAAAAAAATCTTTTTTTTTTTTTTTTTAATTGGTGAGAAATTTTATTGGAAAACATTGTATGAAATGTATAAGAACATATAATCTCAGAATGATCAGTATTAATTTCAATGGCATGAATGGAATTTAATTTAATTCCTTTGCATTTATAACTCATGATTGCTGAAAAACAGTCCACATTTATGAAACTTACATATTTATTTCTACCATAAAAAACATAAATATTCATATTTGCATATGTCTGCTTTTTAAGATTTTCTTAAATCAGAATCTCAAGAAATGCTTGTATTAATCAGTATTTCGGTCTTGTTATCGAGCACAAATATCTAAACTTTCTTAAATCATGATACATTTACTGGAGACGCAAAATAACAGCAGATAAAATAGAAATTGATCAAAATGAAGAGAATTTAATAGTAACTCGAGACTCAAGTATTCTAATAGAATGTCCATTTTTAAATTATACTAAACAACATTTTTATTCAGAAAATATATTTAAGGATATTTTTTAATGTTTTTCTTGGAATTCTTTTTTTTTTCACGTCACATTGGAAGATTGTTTTACTTTTTAATATGAAATGTATATTTCTGTATGTTGATTGTTTTCATAAAGCAAACATTGTAAACAGTGTATTGAAATGACATTGTAATCTTATTTATTTTTTTAAAATTTAAGTATTGTTGATTTTGCTTCTGATATGGCACTAAATCATAAATAAATCAAATCAAAAGTTCTTCTCATTTTAAGAATAAGCTTACTTAATTTTGATTAAATAATAAATGCCAATTTGCATAAATGTATCTTGGTTTAAGAATGTTTAGATAAGTCAAAAATAGTTTTTACACTGTAATTATAATCCTGCATTATTCACTTTCACGTCCGTCTTAGTAAGTGTTTCAGTAGTTATTAGTGAACTAGTTAGTAGTTTAGTGCTGATGATATGTTCCTGTGGCTCAGTGGTAGAGCATTGTGTCAGCAGCGCAAAAGGTTGTGGGTTCGATTCCCAGGGAACACACATACTGATGAAAATGTATAACCTGAATGCACTGTAAGTCGCTTTGGATAAAAGCGTCTGCTAAATGCGTAAATGTAAATGATGAGTGCAGTTTGACTGCTGACCACTGGAGGGAAGCACAAACCTCTGCATCAACAGAAACATTTATGTTAAATATGATTGGTTATGGTTTGAAATAATTTTTTGGTCAGGCCAGTAATTTGTATTCGTGTGTGTGTTAAAGTATCTTATGCTTAAACGTCCTAGCCTTGACCTTATGACCCCTGTGAGATCTCAGCACAACGGAAACTCCAAAAAATTATCCTGACCCCCTCGCATCCTCTTGACCTTTGACCCCACCCTCTGAGGTCACTGACCGTGACCCCACGGCCGTTTCTCATGTTTATGAGCCGAATTAATCTGTGAAACACGAGAGCGTTTAGTGTTTTTCTGTGTTCACATTTACATTTATGCATTTAGCAGACGCTTTTATCCAAAGCGACTTACAGTGCATTCAGCTTATACATTTGTATTGGTAGTATGTGTGTTCCCTGGGAATCGAACCCACAACCTTTGCGCTGCTAACGCAATGCTCTACCACTGAGCCACAGGAACACACATACAGTGTTCAGTCTGATTCTCGGTCTGTGTTTGTGTTTGCAGTAACTTCTCTCACTACAGGAGTCGTTTCAGTATGCCGGGACACACGGAGAATCTGTGGTACAGGTACGAGCAATTCAGACTTTATATCTCGCAATTCAGACTTTATATCTCGCAATTCTGACTTTATTTCTCACAATTCTGACTTTATATCTCGCAATTCTGATATTATATCTCGCAATTCTGACTTTCTTATAATTCAGACTTTATATCTTGCAATTCAGACTTTATATCTTCTTTAGACTTTATATCTCGCAATTCAGACTTTATATCTCATTTATATCTGACTTTCAGACTATATCTCGCAATTCTGAGATTATATCTCGCAATTCTGACTTTCTTATAATTCAGACTTTATATCTTGCAATTCAGACTTTATATCTTTATTCAGACTTTATATCTTGCAATTCAGACTAGACTATTTATCTCGCAATTCAGACTTTATATCTCACAATTCAGACTTTATATCTCGCAATTCAGACTTTATATCTCGCAATTCAGACTTTATATCTCGCAATTCAGACTTTATATCTCGCAATTCAGACTTTATATCTCGCAATTCAGACTTTATATCTCGCAATTCAGACTTTATATCTCACAATTCAGACTTTATATCTCGCAATTCAGACTTTATATCTCGCAATTCAGACTTTATATCTCGCAATGCAATTCAGACTTTATATCTTGCAATTCAGACTTTATCTCTGTGCAATTCAGACTTTATATCTCGCAATTCAGACTTTATATCTCAATTCAATTCTGACTTTATATCTCGCAATTCAGACTTTATATCTCGCAATTCAGACTTTATATCTCGCAATTCAGACTTTATATCTCGCAATTCAGACTTTATATCTCGCAATTCAGACTTTATATCTCGCAATTCAGACTTTATATCTCGCAATTCAGACTTTATATCTCGCAATTCTGACTTTATCTTATAATTCAGACTTTATATCTCACAATTCTGCAATTCACAATTCTGACTTTATATCTCGCAATTCAGACTTTATATCTCGCAATTCTGACTTTATATCTCACAATTCTGCTTTAATTCACAATTCTGACTTTATATCTTATTTAATTCAGACTTTATATCTCACTTTAATTCGCAATTCAGACTTTATATCTCGCAATTCTGACTTTATATCTCGCAATTCTGACTTTATATCTCACAATTCAGACTTTATATCTCACAATTCAGACTTTATATCTCACAATTCAGACTTTATATCTCGCAATTCTGACTTTATATCTCGCAATTCAGACTTTATATCTCGCAATTCAGACTTTATATCTCGCAATTCTGACTTTATCTTATAATTCAGACTTTATATCTCACAATTCTGACTTTATATCTCGCAATTCTGACTTTATATCTCGCAATTCTGACTTTATATCTCACAATTCAGACTTTATATAATTCAGACTTTATATCTCACAATTCAGACTTTATATCTCGCAATTCTGACTTTATATCTCGCAATTCAGACTTTATATCTCACAATTCAGACTTTATATCTCGCAATTCTGACTATCTTATAATTTAGACTTTATATCTCACAATTCTGACTTTATATCTCGCAATTCTGACTATCTTATAATTCAGACTTTATATCTCACAATTCTGACTTTATATCTCGCAATTCTGACTATCTTATAATTCAGACTTTATATCTCACAATTCTGACTTTATATCTCGCAATTCTGACTATATCTTATAATTCAGACTTTATATCTCACAATTCTGACTTTATATCTCGCAATTCTGACTATATCTTATAATTCAGACTTTATATCTCACAATTCTGACTTTATATCTCGCAATTCTGACTTTATATCTCACAATTCTGACTTTATATCTCGCAATTCTGACTTTATATCTTTATATCTCACAACTCTGACTTTAATTCGCAATTCTGACTATATCTTATAATTCAGACTTTATATCTCACAATTCTGACTTTATATCTCGCAATTCTGACTATATCTTATAATTCAGACTTTATATCTTATAATTCTGACTATATCTTATAATTCAGACTTTATATCTCACAATTCTGACTTTATATCTCGACTTTATCTTATAATTCAGACTTTATATCTCACAATTCTGACTTTCTTATATCTCGCAATTCTGACTTATATATCAGACTTTATATCTCACAATTCAGACTTTATATCTTACAATTCTGACTTTATATCTCACAATTCTGACTTTATATCTCGCAAATTCTTATAATTCAGACTTTATATCTCACAATTCTGACTATATCTTATAATTCAGACTTTATATCTCACAATTCTGACTTTATATCTCGCAATCTTATAATTCTGACTTTATATCTCGCAATTCTGACTATATCTTATAATTCAGACTTTATATCTTACAATTCTGACTTTATATCTCAATTCTGAATTCTGACTTTCTTATATCTTTATATCTCACAATTCTGACTTTATATTCTGACTATATCTTATAATTCAGACTTTATATCTTACAATTCTGACTTTATCTTATAATTCAGACTTTATATCTCACAATTCTGACTATTCTTATAATTCAGACTTTATATCTTACAATTCTGACTTTATATCTTATAATTCAGACTTTATATCTTTATATCTTACAATTCTGACTTTATATTCACTTCTGACTATTCTTATATCAGACTTTATATCGCAATTCTGACTTTCTTATATCTTTATATCTTAATTCAGACTTTTATATCTTTATATCGCAATTCTGACTTTATAATCAGACTTTATATCGCAGATTTATATCTTTCAGACTTTATATCTCGCAATTCACTTTTGACTTTATATCTCGCAATTCTGACTTTATATCTCGCAATAGACTTTATATCTCAATTCAGACTTTATATCTCGCAATTCTTTATATCTCGCAATTCAGACTTTATATCTCGCAATTCAGACTTTATATCTCGCAATTCAGACTTTATATCTCGCAATTCAGACTTTATATCTCGCAATTCAGACTTTATATCTCACAATTCTGCAATTCAGACTTTATATCTCGACTTTATATCTCGCAATTCAATTCTCGCAATTCTGACTTTATATCTCGCAATTCTGACTTTATATCTCGCAATTCTGACTTTATATCTCACAATTCAGACTTTATTCTCGCAATTCTTTATCTTATAATTCAGACTTTATATCTCACAATTCAGCTTTAATTCAGACTTTATATCTCACAATTCTGAGACTTTATATCTCGCAATTCTGACTTTATATCTCGCAATTCTGACTTTATTTATAATTCAGACTTTATATCTCGCAATTCTGACTTTATATCTCGCACAATTCTGACTTTATATCTCGCAATTCTGACTTTATATCTTGCAATTCAATTCTGATATCTCTCGCAATTCAGACTTTATATCTCTTTATATCAATTCAATTCTGACTTTATATCTCGCAATTCTGATATATCTTATAATTCAGACTTTATATCTCACAATTCAGACTTTATATCTCGCAATTCTGACTTTCTTATAATTCAGACTTTATATCTCAATTCAGACTTTTATATCTGCAATGCAGACTTTATATCTCACAATACTGCAATTCAGACTTTATATCTCGACAGACTTTATATCTCGCAATTCAATTTATATCAATTCTGACTTTATATCAGACTTTATATCTCACAATTTATAATTCACTTTATATCTCGACTTTATATCTCGCAATTCACTTTCTTATTCAGACTTTATATCTCGCAATTCAATTTATAATTCAGACTTTATATCTCACAATTCTGACTTTATATCTCACAATTCTGACTTTATATCTCACAATTCAGACTTTATATCAGACTTTATATCTCACAATTCAGCTTTAATTCAATTCAGACTTTATATCTCGCAATTCAGACTTTATATCTCTCACAATTCTGCTTTAATTCAATTCTGACTTTATATCAGACTTTATATCTCACAATTCTGACTTTATATCTCGCAATTCTGACTTTATCTTATAATTCAGACTTTATATCTCACAATTCTGACTTTATATCTCGCAAGTCTGACTATATCTTATAATAGACTTTATATCTCACAATTCTGACTTTATATCTCGCAATTCTGACTATATCTTATAATTCAGACTTTATATCTCACAATTCTGACTTTATATCTCGCAATTCTGACTATATCTTATAATTCAGACTTTATATCTCACAATTCTGACTATATCTTATAATTCTGACTTTATATCTCGCAATTCTGACTATATCTTATAATTCAGACTTTATATCTCACAATTCTGACTATATCTTATAATTCTGACTTTATATCTCGCAATTCTGACTATATCTTATAATTCAGACTTTATATCTCACAATTCAGACTTTATCTTATAATTCAGACTTTATATCTCACAATTCTGACTATATCTTATAATTCAGACTTTATATCTCACAATTCAGACTTTATATCTCACAATTCTGACTATATCTTATAATAGACTTTATATCTCACAATTCTGACTTTATATCTCGCAATTCTGACTATATCTTATAATTCAGACTTTATATCTCACAATTCTGACTATATCTTATAATTCAGACTTTATATCTCACAATTCTGACTTTATATCAGACTTTATATCTCACAATTCTGACTTTAATTCTTCTGACTATCTCTTATAATTCAGACTTTATATCTCACAATTCTGACTTTAATTCAATTCTGACTTTATATCTCACAATTCTGACTTTATATCTCGCAATTCTGACTATCTTATAATTCAGACTTTATATCTCGCAATTCTGACTATATCTTATAATTCAGACTTTATATCTTACAATTCTGACTTTATATCTCGCAATTCTGACTATATCTTATAATTCAGACTTTATATCTTACAATTCTGACTTTATATCTCGCAATTCTGACTATATCTTATAATTCAGACTTTATATCTTACAATTCTGACTTTATATCTCACAATTCTGACTATCTTATAATTCAGACTTTATATCTCACAATTCTGACTATATCTTATAATTCAGACTTTATATCTTATAATTCAGACTTTATATCTTATAATTCAGACTTTATATCTCACAAATCTGAGTTTATATCTTGCTATCCTGAATTATTTTTTGAGTTTTTAGATAAAAAGTCACTTTTGTTTTTTGTTTTCGTCCTGTGTTGGAGACGAGCGTCCATGTCTTTCAGACTGGTGGAAAGAAAATGACTGTGTATCTTTAAAGGTCATGGTTTTTACTCAGAAATCTACACTTACACTATAATGAAAGAAAACTAGAAAGACGCTCCCTCTTTTATTCTGTAGCTCTTCACAGAGCTCAATTATAATGTCTGGATAAGCTATTTGAGAAAGGTCGTAAGGTACAGATTATAGTCGGTTAAGTACGTTTGTTATGGTTCTCTGGGAAAATGATGATTCCAGCTCTGCCTTGTTGGATGATTGTTTGAAGAAACATTGAGTGTTTTTGAAACCTGAAGCATGTTTATAACTGTGTGTAGCTGGAACGTCGGACCCGCTCATATCATCTCCTTCTCCACTGAAGTCTATTTCTATCTGGAATACGGCCTGGATCTGCTCTTTAGACAGTATGAGTGGCTACAAGCGGATCTACAGGTACAAATACACAACAGATGCTGCCGTGATGCTCAGAAATCAACTTTGTGGTTATTGTTAAGACCTGCTCGTTTCAGGTTGCAACGTAAAAGGAGGATCAAGCCACAAAAGATATCAATGCTAATTATTTTATTTTATTAAACTAAAACAACAGCAGTCAGTAATGACTATAAAGCATAAGTCTAGGGATAATGAAGAAAACCAAAGAAATAAATATAACAACCAAACCTTAACTACATAATATAAGAAATGCCAAAAAGTCAGTAGAAAACGTCCCCACAGAATGCCTCTTCATCACATTTAAATATGCTACTAATTAAACAATTAACATGAGGAAGACCAATCAGGAGCTGCCACACTCTGCCCAATAGGATCCGGAGGAGACTCAGGGTCGTCACATTATGAACACTGTAAAAATCATGTTCATAGATGTGGATGAGTTTGTTTCTGCATCAGGTTTGGAGAAATGTGTCTCTGCATCAGTGTCTCAGCAATGGAAGTGAATGGGTGCCGTCAGAATGAGAATCTGATAAAAACATCACAGCACTCCAGTCCATCAGTTAACATCTGGAGAAGAGAAAATAATTACAGTTTAGAGATGTTTAGTCTTGTAAACGCTGCAGATTTCTCTTCCAGAATCATTTTTCACTGAGGAAGAGTTATGAATTATGAACTCTATGGTATTTTAGTTAAATATGTCTTAAAGCTGGATTTGTCTCAGCTTTTGTCTTCTCCAGATGTTAACTGATGGACTGTGGATTATTGTGAAGTTTTTATCAGACTCTCATTCTGACGGCACCCATTCACATCCATTGCTAAGACACATTTCTCCAAACCTGATGAAGAAATACTGAAATATCCTTAAAACAATAACAAGGCATGTTTTCAAATAATACATCTTGTATATAGTTTCTTTTAAGCATAAATCTAATGCAAGGGAATATTCTTGATGCAGTCTTGTGTGTTTGTGTCTCAAAGCAAGCGAACCGTCCTGAGAACCGAGCGCAGCGTCCGTGGATCATCACGATGGGACACAGACCCATGTACTGCTCCAACGATGACGGAGACGACTGCACAAACTTCCAGAGCTACGTACGTGATCTCAAATCAGTTCATCTCAGAATCTAATGTGTGTTTTAGTCTTAGTCTCATCCAAAGATGAGATCAGCAGGTTTAATGTTGTCTTTGCACTTCAATGCAAAAATGAGTTTCTTCCTTAGTCTTTGCACTCTGCTTTAAATGAAATCGACCAATCAGAGCAGAGTAGCGTCACGCAGAGGCGGGGTTTGTAAAAATGAATCGTTTGGGAGTCGTTGAGCAAGTAAGCTAAAAAATAAAAGCATATTATAAGACAATAGTGCTTTTTGATCTTGCATGCATGTCAAAACCAAAATATGAACCTTTCATAACCCATAATAGGGGCACTTTAAGATGCGTTTTCTTGACAAGTACAGTGACTTACGATATTTTGTCGTCTTTTCTGAAAATATTATCCAAATTTTGTTAGTTTTTGCTTCAAACAATCAAAAAAATCTGCTAATGGGGTAAGAAAAAATATCTTAATTCAAAGG
>CM049880.1:562558-580058 GCA_027474115.1 Schizopygopsis malacanthus | reverse complement strand
CACACACACACACACACACACACACACACACACACACGGACAGACACACACACACACACACACACGGACAGACACACACACACACACACACACACACACAGACACAGATGCTAAGGACCTCAGAGTGGTTGCTAGGGTATTCTAGGTGGTCGCTAGGGTACTTGGAGTGGTTGCCACGACGGGTGCTAGGGTACCCAGGGTGGTTGCTAGGGAGTTGCAATGCATCATGTTGCGTTTTTGCATTTTAAATTAAATTTTGCATAAGAAATGACTTCCAGCTCATTGATCTCTGGAAGAGGAAGGTCGAGTTGAGTGCATTGCATTGTGGGATGCACACGTGTGTTCATGTTTGAGCAGATGTGTGATTTGTGCTTTTGTTCAGGGCTGTCGAGAGAAACACGACGGCTTCATCCCCGAACCCCGCGACTGGAGCGCGTTCAGAAGCACAGATTACGGATACACACGCATGCGTCTGATCAACAGCACACACCTGCACCTGCAGCAGGTGTCCGATGACCAGGTAACTCCAGCGGAGACGTCTGCGTCCCAATTCACAAACTATCCGTCCTAAATAGTGTTCGAAAATAGAATTAGAGTGTCCCAAATCATAGAAAAGTATACCAAAGAAACTACTTCGGGTTAGAATTCGAAGTGCACGCTAATATTGCCCACAACGAGGATTCTATTAGAACTACAAACACACATAACAAGTGTTAAAAACTACAAACATGGCGGATATGCGCGACCCACGGACAGGGATTTGAGTGATAAGTAATCAATGTCTAACCTGATGAAAAAACATGTATTTAATGTTATCCGCGTTATATTTCATCTGCAGCAACACTGTGAACTTGTATAATGATACGCTTGGTGTTTAACTTTAATATGCATTATTATGCAAACACATGAGTTCTCGGCATGATCAAAGACACGCGATGTGCCTCTTCGTTTCTCTCCAATACGGTATTAAATCTAATTAAATGAAATGTGGATAATGTTAACTGTGATAAGATGATTGACAGGCGGTTTAAACATGACACGATGTGTAATTAAGCAACAGAGCATCTGTTAAAGACGCAGGTGTGATGAAGTAGTCTGTCCCAAAGCGTGCCTGTATTCTGCTACATACTCAAAAGTATATACGTCTTCACAAATAGAGTACATACTTATAGGTTATAGTTTAAGTAGTCAGATTGGGACGCAGCACCGGACTAAAATGTAAGTCTGAGCTGTTTCATCTGAAGGAAACTTAAGCTTAAAATAAATCAGTGTCTTTGTTTTGTCTCAAGATGCACACCAGTAATGTTTTTCTCTAGGCATGTTTATAAATAATGACTTAATCCTGGTTTAGTCTAAGCCCTGTCTGTGAAACCGGACCTAAAGGGCATTGCACACCGAGTGTTTAATCAATCCTCCGACCAAATTTGTGCACGCTATAAAATAAATACGACCTCGCGTTGTCACGTCTACACACTGCCTCCGAAACCTTCATACGTCATAAAAAAATTCGGATTGGGTTTGATTTTCTGCATTTTTCACATTTGTAGCAAACATTTTGAGAGGCGTTTTGACCATTCAGAGCCAAAATCCAGAATGAGACCCCCCCCCCCCCCATCCACCCCCCACCCCACAAATACCCCTCCCCCCCTCCGTATAACCCCCCCGTCTCACAGCACAAAGCACTGTATGACAAACACAGTGAAGAATAGAAATATAAAAGATAATCCCGCAGCTCTCTATGTAATCTCAGTGTTGGGTCTAATTAGTTACTGTAATTATTATTATTTTTTTTAATGAATATTGGCTGTTTATTATTTCCTAAAAACCACATATTAATGTCTTATTCTGCAAGATTATTCTAAATCCTTAATGATACCCAATTCCTTAACTACCTTACTAAGTATTAATAAGCAGTAATTAGGAGTATATTGAGGCATAGTTAATAGTGAGAATTAAACTCTAGTGTGAGCAGAATAATTAATGTAGTTACTGAAATAATTAAATAAGCGTTTCAAGTCTATCCTCGTATTAATAACTTGTCGAGGTTGAGATGAAGTAATTAGTAATACATTTCTGTAGAGTAATTTGTACGGTAATCTAATTACACTGTTGAAGATGTAATTAATTTTTTTAGAGTACACTGGGATTTTCTCATTAAAATAAATATTGGGTGCATCCAAGATAAAGGACCTCAAAATCATCCTCACTGCTTGTTTCGTGAATGTTTCACAATGGAGTAATTAATTAAATTGTATTAAATATTCATATGAAAATAAAGAGCTAACCTCCAGCTTTACTGTGTTCAGTACGGCAGAGTTATTGATCAGATGCTGCTGGTGAAGGAGAAGCACGGAGCGGACGCCTGGCGCTAATCAACACAATCAGCTCTGAGACGCACTTTAATTAAACAAACGAGGGAACGAGGATCAAACGTGACTTCATCAGAATCCTGTGCCGGATCGTGTGTGACCCTGGAGAACAAAACCAGTCATACGGGTACATTTGAAATTGAAATTTAGATTTATGCAATAAATAATCTTTCCATTGATTTGGACAATATTTGAAAGTGTGCAAAAAAATATAAATATTGAGAAAATCATCTTTAAAGTTGTTCAAATTAAGTTCTTAGCAATGCATATTACTTAAGTTTTGATATTTACGGTAGGAATATCTTCTTAATATCTAATGATTTTTTGGCATAAAATAAAAATGTATAATTTTGAGCCATACACGGTATTGTTTTATAGCTGTGCTGCTTATGACTGCTCCAGGGTCATTTATATTCTCGTTCATCTAACAGGTTTCTTCTGCTCTGAATGCAGGTTAAAATGATTGTACTTGTAAATGATTATATTTTTATAAGGAGATAAAGTACTGTATGATATACTTGATTTTTTTAAACTATGAACTCTGTTTCAAAACCTAGTGATCTCTGCATTTTAAGCCTGAAACAAAGGGACGGTCACAAAACATGATTTTACATTAAAAACATAAACCTTAGGTTTAAAAACTTTACTTAAAGCCTTTATATATAATGCATTATAAACATATTTTAATGCATTAATTATGCACCACAGTTATAATGCATTATAATACTTAGATATTCAGTCACACATTTAGAAAGATAATGCATTAAAACACACAACAAAAAACTTATATACATATTATAATGCATTTACAGTTATGCATTAAAGATCAAATGCATTACAATGCACATTGTATATTTTTTATAATGCATTATACATAAGTGTTATTGTTAAATGCTGTTATACTTAAAAGTGAGTGGCTCATTTAATAAAACTGTTGCAAAAGACACATGATGATTTTAAATTAGGTTAAATAGATAAATATGTTTTTAAATAACCATATAAAAAAAATTACCAAAGCACAAAACTAAAACGTAACAATAAAATCTCATAAATATACAATTATGATAATATCTCAGACAGTGATTCAAATGATACATTTACAAAATGCAAAAATAGTGACGTGCAATGCAGAAATTATGCCTCTAAATAACCTTCATTATACCAGAATGCATTGCAACAAAAATCATCCATCCATCAATCAAGACAATCATATTTTTTTTAGAATTGATTTATAATGTAAAAATATAGAAAAAAGTTGCATCTAATTCTAATCAAAGTCGTAGTCCTATTATTTGTGCTTTATATATATATATCTGCTATTATTTGTGTTATCTTAGCAACAGACTGATTCGAGTCGTCTTAGAAGTGTGCTGTCTATGTAGTGCACTAGGGTCTGGAACAGAGTGAATACGAACACATGCTGCTGCTTTGAACTTCACAATGAGCTTTAATAAATGCATTCTGTCACAGTGACTGGTGTCTGTTTGAGTTTGACCTCTTTCAGTGTGATCTGCTGATGTTTAAAGTGTTCTGTGACGGACATCCAGCACATATACGTTTATTTTAAAGTGCTCCTATTATGCATTTTTAAGGTTGATAATATTGTTTATGAGTGTCCAATACAGGTTTACAGGCATACAAGATCAAAAACAGTTTAGTTTTCTCAAAAAATAGCTTTAATTTTACCTAATTTGTAAATGATTCTTAAACGACTTGTCTCTTTAAACCCCGCCTCTCACTGCTGTGATTGGTCAGATGGCACAGTCCTTTGTGATTGGTCTACAGCGCGGATGGCAGCCATGGGCGAAGATTATGCAAATGTGTTACTTCATGATGTAACCGAATAAGATTCAAATTCCTGACGACTCGTTCGAAGAATCAGTCTCTCTAAACCCCGCCTCTCACTGCTGTGATTGGTCAGATGGCGCAGTCCTTTGTGATTGGTCTACAGCGCGGATGACAGCCATGGGCGGAGATTATGCAAATGTGTTACTTCATGATGTAACCGAATAAGATTCAAATTCCTGACGACTCGTTTAGGCGATTGTGAACCAACTCTTTTTTTTTAATAGATACTAACTTTATTTATCGTGCGCTGTCGGCTTCACAACTTTGCTGGACGTTTATGTTCACATGACACACTGCATGAAAGGTAATATCCGAAAAGGCATAATACGGGCACTTTAAAATCAGTAGATCTAATTCTTCAAGGGTTTATTTGAAAAAAAGACCTTAAAGTGGTGATCAGATGCACGTGTAAACATCCATCCTATCATGATAAAAATCCACCCAGTGTGTTTTTTTTTTATCCTCTTTCTCAAATCATGCTATTCTGAGATCCCTGTCAGAATGATGTAGTTCTGTACAGGCCCCTCCCACTATAGTTGATTGACAGGTCCGTCTTACTTTAGCCCCGCCCCCCCGAGTGAGCTGAGAGCTGTCTGGTGCAGGGAAGACAAGATGTCTCAGATTAAGTGATTGCAGTGTTTAGTTGTTGAATGTAATAATGAATATAGCAGTCGTCATTTACTCCTGACATCTGAGCCGCTGAAGACGCAGAGCATTAACGTTACTTTCGCTTTAAAGTGAATGCGCCGATCTACATAAATGCATCTATGTTCGCACGAATCCTTCGTAATCCAGCTTCACCTACAGAAGTGAGTATAAGGGTTTTTATGAATCATTGCGAATCACCTTTCCGAATAATGTGCTAGTTAGCTAGTTTCACGGCTGAAATTTAGTGTGCTCCATAGATATATATACCTAGATGCCTCATTATGGACTGTTTCTATGGACCGCGAGATGCAAGCCATCTGCCATTTTTGAGTGCATTGACTACAACAGCAAGTTATACGCTTGTGTATCTTTGAGTATTCATTGATTATTATGGTGAATGCAAGATTGCTGACGCGTCAACGTATCTGGAGCGGTCGAATAGAGTTCTACACATAATCTATGGTCTGCTGGTCACTCGACGGAAGAGAGGGGCGGAGTCAGCAAAGCTCATTAGCATTTAAAGCAACAGAGTGCTGAAAACAGAGCTGTTTTGACATGGTAAAACAGGTGTTTTTTACACTATCATTGAGAATTTGTTACCAAAGTATGTTGTAGACTTTTCATTAAGACCCTAAAGAATCATATCAACTTGTGTAAAATGGGCGTCCGATGATCCTTTTAAAAAAGGTCTTCATTCATCCTGCTACAAGTTAAGGCACAACAACATCTGAGCAGAAAGTCTTCAATTCATGAAGTCAAATGAATTAAATCTTGCATGCATGGCAAAAAATTAATTTCTACATCAGTGTTTTTGTCTTTCAGTGCATTCGTCAAGCACTCTTGAATCAATAAACAAATGTTTTCTGAGAAACTGAACAAAATAAATAGTGATTTATAATTAAAACAAGAACAATGAATCTGTCAATGTGGGATGAAAACTTGTTTCCCTTTGAATTAAGTTGATTTTTCAGAGCCCATTGACATATTTATTCATTTTGATCATGAAAGTGAAAATCAAGATCAGGCTTTTGTGCCTACGTACATTTTTAGGATGAAATCTAAGGAGAGTTTTATAAATGAGACATGTGAACCTCTGCACTTCAGGTTTCGAGTGAATGCTGCCAAAATCATCCCGAATCATGCTTTTACACTCAGAAACAGATGCTGCGGTTCTTGTTTTCTCCATCATGTGTTCCTCGCAGCAGCAGCAGCTTCTCTGGATGGTGTGCTCGTGACGGGTCGGAGACGTTCTGCTGGAAATAAAGATAAACGTGAAGCTGACCGCAGCATGTGCTGTGTGTTTACATCTCACTGCCTGGAAAAAACTCTCTCAGAGGAATTTCTACCAAAACACCATTTCTGTGGCATATCAGTGATGCTGGAGAGGAACAAACGTGACCTTTTAAAAGAGCTCAGAACAACATGAGACTAGAGAGCATCGACTGATCAATTGATTGACTGATTGATTGATCAATTGATTGGTCGATTGACTGATTGACTGATCGATTGATTGGCTGATCGACCGACCGACCACAGTAATGGAAATTATTTTAGTATACTATTATAGTTTATTTTTGTATTTTCTGTTTTCACTTTAATTTTAAAGTATAAATATATTTGTGTTTTTATAAAAATTCTCTTTAAATATGTCTGTATAGCTTTTAGTAATTTTATTTCAGTTAGTTATTCTAGTACACCAAGTTTATTTCAGTTCATGTTTCTATCAAGTAACATTTCTATGGTTTTAATATGAGTTTTTATTATAGTTTACATTTTTAAAAGCTTTCATGAATTATTTTAGTTTGTCATTTTAGTACATCAAAACTAAATGAAAACAAGAACTAGCTGGCAAAGCTTGAGATGTTTAATATTTTATTTCAAGTGACAATTTGTTATTATATATAATTGTTAATATAGTTATTAAATATAATATAGTTTTAATTTTAGTCTAATGTAGTTTTATTCATTTTTATTTCAGTTTTAATTATTTTAATACATAAATTTGCCTTGGCAACCACAACCCAAAATTTTAATAATAAAATAAAACTAAAAGACTTTCAAATCACATGAGCCAATATTTTATTCACAATAGAACATAGATAACATAACATGTTTAAACTGAGAAATTTTACAGTTTTATCCACTAAATGACCTCATTTCAAATTTGATGTCTGCTACAGGTCTCGAAAAAGTTGGCACGGGGGCAACAAAGGGCTCAAAAAGCAGGACATTTTGAAAAGATTCAGCTGGGAGAACATCTAGCAACTAAGTTAATTGACATCAGGTCTATAACATGATTAGCTATAAAAGGGATGTCTTAGAGAGGCAGAATCTCTCAGAAGTAAAGATGAGCAAAGGCTCTCCAATCTGTGAAAGAGTGCGTAAAAAGATTGTGGAATACTTTCAATACAACGTTCCTCGATGTTAACTTACAAAGGCTTTTCAAATCTCATCATCTAGAGTGCTTAACATCAAAAGTTTCAGAGAAACTAGAGAAATCTGTGTGTGAGGGACAAGGCCGAAGACCTTTGTTAAAAGGTCAGCATGATTCTGTCATTGACATTACTAAATGGGCCCAGGAATACTTCCAGAAACCACTGTCGGTAAACACAATCCGCCGTGCCATCTGCAGATGCCAATTAAAGCTCTATCATGCAAAAAGGAAGCCATATGTGAACATGGTCCAGAAGCGCCGTTGTGTCCTGTGGGCCAAGGCTCATTTAAAATGGACTGTTTCAAAGTGGAAAAGTGTTCTATGGTCAGACGAGTCAAAATTTGATAATCTTGTTGGAAATCATGAACGCCGTGTTCTCCGGGCTAAAGAAGAGGGAGACCTTGAAGCGTGTAATCAGCGTTTAGTATAAAATCCAGCATCTCTGATGGTATGAGGGTGCATAAGTGCATATGGTATGGGCAGCTTGCATGTTTTAGAAGGCACTGTGAATGCTGAAAGGTATATAAAGGTTTGGTTTTGGAGCGACATATGCTCCCCTCCAGAGGACGTGTATTTCAGCAGGACATTGCAAAACCACATACTGCAGCTATTACAACAGCATGGCTTCGTAGTAAAAGAGTCTGGGTGCTGAATTGGCCTGTAGTCCAGATCTTTCACATGTGGATGACATTTGGCGCATCATTAAACGAAAAATACGTCAAAGACGACCACGAACTCTTCAGCAGCTGGAAACCTTTTTCAGGCAAGAACGGAACCAAACTCTAGAAACTCATGACCTCGATGCCCAGACGTCTTCAAACTGTTCTGAAAAGAAGAGGAGATGCTACAGCACGGTAAACATGCCCCCGTCCCAACTGTTTTGAGACCTGTAGCAGGCATCAAATTTCAAATTAGCTCCGTTTGTGCATAAAATTGTAAAATTTCTCAGTTTAAACATTTGTTATCTATGTTCTATTGTAAATAAAATATTGACTCATGTGATTTGAAATTCTTTGTTTTAATTTCATTAACATTTTAAAAACATCCCAACATTCCCGGAATTCAGGTTGTGCTGTATCTTAAATATATATATTTTTTATATTATATTTATATTATATTATATTATATTTTATTTCAAGTAACAGCATTGTTATAGTTGTAATTTTAGTTTAATAGGGTTTTATAAAAAAATATGTTATTTTGGTATATCAAGTTAAACCAAATTAAAATGAGAAATATTGCCTTGGTTTTTAATATTTTATTTCAGTTCATAATTCAAACCAGTGCTATATCAGTATTGAGATAATATTATAATTGCTTGAATACAATTAACAGATAGCTATGGAAGCCTTTTTCCACCATGAAATAAAAAAGGCGATTGATACTTTTTATCTTACAAATCTGACTTTTTTCTTGCAATTCTGACATATTTAGCAATTTCTACTATTGTCTCGCAATTGATTTTTTTCAGGACCACTTTCATCATTTATTACAGTTATATTGCATACAGTTAGTGTTGCTGATATGGTTCTGTTCTGGCAAAACTCCACATGCCAGACATACTTTTCTGACTTTTTTTTCTTAGAAATCTGACTTTATAATTTGCAATTCTGACTTTTTTTCCACACAATTCTGACTTAATATTTTCAAATTTCTTCTGTCAATACTGATTTTACATCTCACAATTCTGACTTTTCTTCTGTCAATACTGATTTTACATCTCACAATTCTGACTTTTTTCTCACAATTCTGACTTTTTTCCTCACAATTCTGAGTTTATTATTTGCAAATATGACTTTATATCTCACAATTCTGACTATAATTTGCTATTCTGAAATATTTCTCACAATTCTGACTTAATATTTCACAATTTTGACATTTCTTCTGTCAATATTGACTTTTTTCTCACAATTCTGACTTCTTTTTTCTCAATCCTGGCTTTTTTCTTAGAATTGTGAGATATAAAGTCACATTTACCCTAAGCTGAGACTTTGTTGTGCGGTTGCTACGGTGTCCTCTGGTTGCTAGGTGCTCCTGTGGTCCGTAGATGTGGTTGGGGTCCTTCAGTGTGCGTCTGTGCATCTGAGGAATCAGCTTTAATGCTCACAGAAGGTTCTAGTGATTCTCACCCTAGTGCACTAATAAGCAGGTGAATGCAGTTCAGTTCAGACACAAAGTGTCTCTTCATGACGTGGCTCTGAGTCTCTGGGCTATGAGAGAAATGCCACACGTGTTTGGTCCATCAGAGCTGATATACAGCTCAATCCTCTGAAAGAAAACAGTGCTCCATCGGTTATGAAACTGCATCTGCTTCCATTCAGACGCTTCTTTCCTCAGTTTATATGGTAATCTGAGCATGTGTTTTCTGTTGTTTCTCCACCGCTCAAGAACTCAACTGAGATGTTATGCATTTTATTTAATTTTTGGGTTAACAGGCAATATTCTTCACTAACCTTACATCACTGTTCGGACAAAACGTGTTAGTGCTGTATTAATATTTGATATACATTGAGTTCTTAGAACGATGACATCATGAGGTTATTTGCACTTAATGAACATTCTAACAACAGTTTCTAACCCGTAACTAATGATGTAATTAACCGGATAGTTTTGAGATGTTAGAATATTACAAATAATGTTTCATTTGGGTGAAAATAAAGCTTGCGGAAGACTGTAAGAAACGGTTTTGGAAACTTTACGTAGCATTATAATTACAATAAGAAATCTGGAGATTTCAACATTTTAGAAAACATCATTGTAATGTTTCTGTAACCTAAATGAATCCTTTTAAAATCTAGATGTTTATTTACCTCTAATGTGAAGGATTCTCATTCAGCACAGAGAAAAATAAAAATATATATATATTTAAAATAAGTTATTTATATCAATATAATTTAAATAAAACCATATATAAATATATTTGATTAAATTTCAATATTTCCCATTTCTTCTTGTATTTTGTATATTTGATTATATTTCACTTATATTTGTATATTTTATTATATTTTAATATTTCCCCCTTATATTTAGTTTATTTGATTATATTTTTGTATTTTCCGCCCTTTATTTTTTTTTTTTTATTTGTTTAAAAATATTGTATAATTTTTAGTGGTGGGCATAGATACATTTTATTAATCTAGATTAAAATGGCTCATTTGAATTCTGCCGAAGGCATTCAGAATATGTGTGCTACCCAAATAATGGCTAAAAGTAAGTCTTTGAGAACGGGTTTCTCAAGCCAGGTGGCGCATTAGACCAGGGGCTCATCTCCTGTTTCCAAAATGCATCACAAACTTTAATCTCTTCCCAAATCCCACGAAAAAACTGGAGGAAAATCCCGTTCCACTCCCTGAAGAATGACTCCCATTCCCTCCCACTCCCGTGTTGTGTTTTGTTTTGTTTTTTTGCCGATAACTGTCAATTACAGTAAAAATATAGTACAGATCACAGCGTGCCCACCTTATTAGTTGAATAAAAACCCCAAATGTCGTTTTTTGTTATTATATTGAACTGAAAGCCATCTTATGCACAGTGTTGCACAGATTAAATTTCATGTAAATCATCCATGCTAACACACACGTCTTCTATTTTTAATTTTTTAGACATTTCACTCTCTATAGATATATTTTTCAAAGACGGAGTTTCGAAGTTTCTCGCTCAAGTTCACATGAGACCTAAAGCGCATCCTGTTTGCTTAAAAGCGCAACGTTTCGTTGTTATTCTGAGTGCACACAAATAAACGTAGAGTCTTTACAGATTCGAAAGATGTATTAGGCTACTTTTATCTGTATGACCAAGAATGACGGAGATGTAAGAGCAAGTGAGCGCACCGGAGCCTGTCCTGCGCAAACGCGCTTCCACACAAACACTTCAATAGCGCACATTTCTCTAGGTTAACATCATATTGAGCGGCCATGTAAAGTTGCTACTACATACATCTTTCAGATGAAAAGCCATATTTGAGGTTGATGAATGATAGGTGAGCGTTTGGATGTCCTGCCCGATTGTATTACCACATAGACCAGCCGTTAACAATCTGTCCATCACGGACTGCGAGCCTCTAGTTCGAAGACTCGTTCTCGCCCCCTACAGTGCAATTCGGCTAGGTATACATCCGCGCTAAAATATCAGGGTGAAAGTCATCATAGCTTGCGTAGTATAGACCCAGCTCCCAACCCAACTTTGAGAATAGATTAACGGCGATATTTTTTTTATCGCCGATAAGAGTCTCACGTTAACGCAGCACGTTAACGCCGATAACGGCCCACCACTAATAATTTTATACTTTTAATTTTATAATTTTTTAATTATAAAAATAACAAATACATTTTAAATTGTTTTAATTTTAAAATGATTTTTTATTTTATTTTATAATTTAAAAATAAAATGTATTTATTTATTTTTAATTTTTTAATTGGACTTTTTAATCATAAACAGCAAGACTGACATTAGTTCATATAATAGACGGGCTGAATAGTTCAGTGCATGTATCTCGTGTCCTTGAGTTCACATCAGATGCCCATATAAGGAAGCGCAGGAAGCTTCGCGTCAGATTACGGCAGTGTTTGTGTCTCCAGACGTCTGGAGGTTTACTGGAGACGGTTGTTGTGCTGATGTTGTGCGGTTTCCATGGTGACAGATGTGTGTGCTTATCAAACTAACCGCTTGTGTGGCCTTCGCTGAATTCTCCATATGTCTCTCTCAATGAATCATCTCACAACTAAACAATCATAAAGTGTTGTTTAAAAGCAGGACTCCGATTCACATCTTCAAGGAAGACATTATTAGACAATATTAAAAATTACATCATCAATAAGTCACGCCAACATGTTTTTGTTTTCATTACTTTAACTCATCACAATGTATAACTTAATTTCATCTTCATTTTTCAAGTTGTGAGATTTAACAAAATAATAATAATAATTTGCAGAGTTGAAATGACTTGTACAGCCATTTGATTTTACTTGGAAAAGTTTAATTAGTGTATTTTTGGTGCTTTTCTTTTGGGTTTTTTTTTGGGGGGGGGGGGGGGGGGGGGGGGGGGGGGGTATGGGGATGTTATAGTGAGTTTTGGGTGGTTTGTATGGTTTATGAGGGGTTTTGGGTGTGTTTACTCTTTAATAGTGAATTAAGAGTGGATTTTAGTTGGACTTTTGTTTTTTGTATTTTAGATTAATGTATTAATTATTTTGGTTTTTGGTGGGGATTTTTGGTAGTTTATGAGGGGTTTTTGTCATTTTAAAGTGGGTTTTGGGTGAATTATGAGTGGTTTGGGATTGTTTTGGTGTTTTTTTATAGTGGTTTATGAGTTATTTTAGTTTTTTGGTGGAGGTTTTGTACTATGGTAAGTTTGGGGGTTGTTTTTGTGTATTTTTGTAGGTTTATGGTGGTTTATGAGTGTTTATTTGATGCCGTTTTGGTTAGGTTTTTGTTATTTAGAGTGAGGTTTTGGTGGTTTATGGGTGGATTTTGGTTGTTTTTTTCATATTTAGAGTGAGGTTTTGGTGGTTTATGGGTGGATTTTTGTTGTTTTTCATATTTAGAGTGAGGTTTTGGTGGTTTATCAGTGGATTTTGGTTGTTTTTTCATATTTAGAGTGAGGTTTTGGTGGTTAATGGGTGGATTTTTGTTGTTTTTCATATTTAGAGTGAGGTTTTGGTGGTTTATGGGTGGATTTTTGTTGTTTTTCATATTTAGAGTGAGGTTTTGGTGGTTTATGGGTGGATTTTTGTTGTTTTTCATATTTAGAGTGAGGTTTTAGTGGTTTATGGGTGGATTTTTGTTGTTTTTCATATTTAGAGTGAGGTTTTGGTGGTTTATGGGTGGATTTTTGTTGTTTTTCATATTTAGAGTGAGGTTTTGGTGGTTTATCAGTGGATTTTTGTTGTTTTTCATATTTAGAGTGAGGTTTTGGTGGTTTATGGGTGGATTTTTGTTGTTTTTCATATTTAGAGTGAGGTTTTGGTGGTTCACGGGTGGATTTTGGTTATTTTTCATATTTAGAGTGAGGTTTTGGTGGTTTATCAGTGGATTTTTGTTGTTTTTTCATATTTAGAGTGAGGTTTTGGTGGTTTATGGGTGGATTTTGGTTATTTTTCATATTTAGAGTGAGGTTTTGGTGGTTCACGGGTGGATTTTGGTTATTTTTCATATTTAGAGTGAGGTTTTGGTGGTTTACGGGTGGATTTTGGTTGTTTTTTTTCATATTTAGAGTGAGGTTTTGGTGGTTTACGGGTCGATTTTGGTTATTTTTCATATTTAGAGTGAGGTTTTGGTGGTTTATGGGTGGATTTTGGTTGTTTTTTTCATATTTAGAGTGAGGTTTTGGTGGTTTACGGGTCGATTTTGGTTATTTTTCATATTTAGAGTGAGGTTTTGGTGGTTCACGGGTGGATTTTGGTTATTTTTCATATTTAGAGTGAGGTTTTGGTGGTTTACGGGTGGATTTTGGTTGTTTTTTCATATTTAGAGTGAGGTTTTGGTGGTTTACGGGTGGATTTTGGTTGTTTTTTTCATATTTAGAGTGAGGTTTTGGTGGTTTATGGGTGGATTTTGGTTATTTTTCATATTTAGAGTGAGGTTTTAGTGGTTTATGGGTGGATTTTGGTTGTTTTTTCATATTTAGAGTGAGGTTTTGGTGGTTTATGGGTGGATTTTGGTTGTTTTTTCATATTTAGAGTGAGGTTTTGGTGGTTTATGGGTGGATTTTGGTTATTTTTCATTTTAGAGTGAGGTTTTAGTGGTTTATGGGTGGATTTTGGTTGTTTTTTCATATTTAGAGTGAGGTTTTGGTGGTTTATGGGTGGATTTTGGTTGTTTTTTCATATTTAGAGTGAGGTTTTGATGGTTCACGGGTGGATTTTGGTTATATTTTCATATTTAGAGTGAGGTTTTGGTGTTTTTTGGGTTGTTTATAGGTGGATTTTTGTGTTTTGTTTAATGTACCTAATTTAATATGGTCAAACATAAATATTCACATTAATTCATTCAGAAAACACTTTTATCCAAAGCAGCTTACAAACAAGTAACAACACAAACCATTTGGGCAACAATTTACATGAAGCTCCCATTAGTAATCTTAATTAAGGTGTAAAATACCAATGAGCAATGCATTATTACAGTATTTATTAACATTTGTTAATGTTAGCCCAGGTCTAAAACTATTGCATTTTAATATTGTGTTGTTAAATATTAAAATGAATCATATTAGTATTAATAATAATGCATTACATGAATAATAATTATTTTAATAATAATTAAATTTCAATAATTAAATTAATTATATTAAAGAGTTACCATAATTTGGCATAATTCCTACTGAGGAGTGTTTCCTGACGGATCTGAGCTCCTTATATGCACAGGAACGTGACTCAGACGAGGAAGATGGGAAAAACAATGCGTTGCATAAGCAGTGAAATCTCAGCCAAACTCAGCTTTATCAGCAGCTGGGAATGACAGGAACCCAGTTACAGCTGTTCCGGAACAACATTAGGGAATTGGCTGATGTATCAACCCGCTGTTAATAAACTTGACTAATTAACCCCAGTAGAGTTCGGCGGAATATGTTTCAATTTGAACTAATAAAGGATCTGTGTTCATCACGATGTTGATTTTATTACAGAATTGATGCACGGTGACAGAAACTCGTTGAAATGTAATGAATCATGTTTGGAAACGCTGCGACTTTCCACTGTTTATATATAATTGTCCATTTAAGTATCCAGTTTGTACAATTAAATTCTATAAAAAAATGCAGTAAAAACATTAATGTATTTAATTCAGACTCTTAGAAATTCTTTCCCATAATAGTAGCGTCTTAATGTGAAGCATGTGTCAATGATTCTGCTCACAGCAGAGCTATTATACTGCCCTTCAGATACTATAGTTATATAATATATATATATATGTATGTGTGTGTGTGTGTGTGTGTGACCCTGCAGCACAGACGCAGTCATAAGCAGCACAGGTATATTTGTATCAATAGCCAACAATACACTGTATGGGTCAAAATTATACATTTTTATTTTATGCCAAAAATCATTAGATATTAAGATCACGTTCCATGAAGATATTTTGTACCGTAAATATATCAAAACATAATTTCTGATTATTAATATGCATTGCTAAGAGCTTAATTTGAACAACTTTAAAGATGATTTTCTCAATATTTAGATTTTTTTGCACCCTCAGATTCCAGATTTACAAATATTGTCCAAACCATACATCAATGGAAATATTATTTATTCAGCTTTCAGATGATGCATACATCTCAATTTAAAACAATTGACCTTTATGACTGGTTTTGTGCTCTAGCGTCTCACACAAATATTTTATTTGCAAAAACAGATAACCTTTTTTTTTAATCATGTTTTTTATAGTTTTTTGTGTTAGTTAGCTGTATTTTTGATTGAGATTAATTGGAATACACAATGAAAAAACATGATTTTTGAATTTGAGCTGTGTTTTTGCAAATTAACTCTACATATATATATTCCATTTTCAGTTTAATTTTAGAAGTTTAATTAATGTGTTTTTGCCTTTTTTAATTTTTTCAGTTGTATTTTTGTACATTAAAATTTAAACTAAATGAAAATGAGAAATTGCAACTAATAGAAAAAAAAGTTAATCTTTAATACATACGTTTTATATCTTTTGTGTGTGAGAGAGAGAGTGAGAGAGAGTGTGTGTGTGTGTGAGTTTGAGTGTGTGTGTGTGTGTGTGTCAGCTTCTTCTGCTCCCTTTGGACAAGTGTCTCCTCCTCATGTTAATGTTGGGATTTATGTGGAAAAATGCGTTAGTGCTGCTGAAGTGTTTCACAATCGCTGTACATTTCTTCCATTCATTCAGTCATTCAGCTGGAATCCACCTGGAGACTTACAAACGCTTGGCTGGAGTTTACGCGTCTGTGTGTGTCTCTGGCTGTCTCTGTCTCTCTCTCTGTGTGTGTGTGTGTCTCTGTCTGTGTGTGTGGGGGGTATTTATTTACAACACTAATTACTTTACCTTTCTCACAGACTGAACTACTATAAAGTTGTTCTGTTTCAGTGGAAAGCAAACTGCAGCTTTGGGTATTTATTGATTCATACTGATGATTTTAAAGCAGTGCAACTGTCTTTCTTTCTTTCTTTCTTTCAGCTTGTTGATTCTGAAGCAGTGACCTGAAGTCTTTTCTCCCCTGATGATCTGCATTAATCGAGGAGTTTATCAGATGTGTAAGCGGCTGTGTTTGAGTGTTTTTGCGGTCAGTGAGACTCTACAGCTCTCGTTAGGATGACATGTCGTCAGTACAGTAAGTCTGTGTCTGTGGTCAGTGAATTTACTCTGTTTACATTCTGTTCTCCTGACTGTGAGTCTCTGACCGCAGGTGACCGGACTGGACTCCAGAACGGATGGATGTGAACGGATTCAGACCTCCGTCTGAAACATCAATCCTCAGATTCATTACAGAAATAAAAATACTCCCAAATGAGTCACTGATGTATGCAAGCCACAGGATAAAAATAAATAAAAATAAAAAATATCTTCATAACTCAGAATTGCAATAAAAAAAGTGTCAAAATGACCAAATATAAAGTCAGAATTGTGAATTTTAAACTCAGTATTACAAGATAGTCAGAATTAGAAGATAAAGTCAGAAAGTACGAGATGTAAAGTCAGAATTACAATAAATTAACTCAGAATTGCGAGATATAAAGTCAGGATCAGTGTCGGGGAAAGTTACTTTTACAAATAATGCATTACAATATTGCGTTACTCCCTAAAAAAGTAACTATTTACGTTACTTAGTTACTTTTTATGGAAAGTAATACATTACAATACTTTTGCGTTACTTTCGTGTTACATTTTAAATATGAGCAGGGCTTGATTGTTTGTTTTTAATACAATAAGTTATATTTATAGCTAATTTAAAAGCCTTTCACACCAAAAGTGTAATGAATAAACCTCAGACTGAAGGACGAGTAAATCACGTCTGTACAGAAGAACACAGGAGAAGTTCAACACTCTTCAGCAATAAAACAACTAAACAACGAAGCACAATTGTTAGTTTATCTAAAGTAATTTTTGATTATTAGTATGGTTGAACTGGATCAAAGGTCAGCAGCAAACACATCGGTTAATAAAATGAGATTAGATATATTTGTGTTGTTTAACATATTTAATTATTGCAGGTTTGTGTCATATTCTGAGTTTGTATTTCACT